>JAUCMU010000063.1:3362813-3378009 GCA_032275025.1 Enteromius treurensis | reverse complement strand
GCAGCTGGATATTAATCAGCATATGCCAATTCATTGGCGTGTTTGTATACAAGCAGAGTAGATTTGCCATCTCGAAGTGAGATTCCTATTCGTCGGTCACCGACGTGATGTCTCCGTTCCCTTCTTCAGGGAATGAGGGTTACAATACGTAACCGAGACGTTACTTCTGATAAGAAACAAAGTCTCAGCTTTCAAATCCTGCACATTCATTCACAAAATTTAAACAATAAATGTTGTTTTGACACTCTTAAATGTGGTGTGACAGATCACTGTAAGCTTCTGTAACGGATGTAAAGAAAACATTTTTATTACATTATAATTTACAATTTGACATACATAATCCCAGTATTTCATTATGTCAGTTATAAATTAAATCTCAGGTCACAGTGTATCAATTTCTAATTTTGTTTAAATTAGTTATTAGGCATTTCCTAATCAGAGCATCTGCAGCTATGAGTAATTTTTAATATTATGTTTTGTTTTTGTTTTGTTTTTTTGTGGGGGGTCTGAACATGTCTTTGGCTTTAAAAGTGCACAGTGAACTGAAGAAATGAAAGGAATGAAAGTTAAATGAATCAATTATGGTCATGACATAGGGTAACACATGTCTGGGCAAAGTGTTTGAGCTTGTGGCAGCCTGCTGGTTCTTTTCAAGTCTCTTTGGTTGATATGGTTTATTGAAAGGGGCATCTGAATGAAACGGTGGGCGACACAGACAACCTGTAATCAGGGCATTTGGACACAGTGTAGGTGGAACCAAAGACCACCTGATTGTTCTCTAATAGTTTGAAATGGCTCCTGTTTCATTCCTGGGTATTTTCGCATAGAGCACAATTAAGATGGATGGAAATTTAAAATTTATGTACAGAAAAGCTTTTTGTGTTGAACGGATGGGGTAAATTACATTGAAATGAGGAATTCTGGACTTTTTGATCTTATTTTGCATATAAAGGTGCTTAATTTGTTAAATGCATTTGTTTGTGACAGATGATGCAGAGACTTTATAGATGCTTTTCACAAGGATTCTGTTAATATTCATTAAATAATTAATTATAAAAAGATTACTTCCATTCATCTATCCATCCACCCATCCATCCATGCATCCATCTATCCATACCTTGTTCCATCCACCCCATAACTAAAGTTAATACATTTTTGTCCTTGTTTTAAACAGTAAATATTTGTGTAATCTCAATATATATTAAATAATAATGCTATATAAATAAAATATTATAATATTAATATTATAATATAATTGGTGTTCTTCTGAGCTTTGTCAAAGCTAAGGGATTCAAAGAAGCCCACGAGTGAAGGGGGACAGCGCAGGATCATTGTGCGTTACAGTACCATTGCCCATCACTCAAAATGTGGTTGAATGCAAGCAGGTTTGGCAAATGAGATGAAAGCAGTGAGAGCTTGTGAAGTGGTCGGTTGTGGGCAGTGTGTATTGTTGCTTTCTCTGATGGTTTGCTTGAGTAAACGCAAACATGATTTTCAAAGTGTTTATTTGCCTGTTCATAAAGTAAATCCGGTTGCAATGTGTGTGCATGTGCGTCTGCCTAACCTGACATGATCTTGACACTGTTTTCTTGAGTCGGGTGCATGTGTGTGTCTCAGAGTAAAAAAATGTGTGTGCGTGGCTCATTTTGAATGGCTGTTGACATGTTTGTGTGGGTTGGTTTGTGTGAGTGAGTCAAGCAGCCAGTCTTGTCGCTTGGTTTAGAAGTAGACTTGATGGGCCCAGTGTGTGTGCGAGTGAGAGTTCATAATGTCAGCAAAAGATGAGATGTAGGTGTGTGCATGGCTGTTTCAGAAAAGCAACATGATGCATTCGTGCATGTGTGTCTAATGCGTCTGAGTAAATGCTGTGCTGGACAGATTGCGTTCAACCTTGCGTGCCGCGTACCCTTTGTGTCCGGTCCCTGATGGGGGCCCCTGTGCGTGACAGATTGGGCGTTCAGGTGCCATCCGCCCACTGCCCCCCCCACAGAGAGGTTAAGTACTTTAGCGCATTACTTTAGGGACCTGCGACTGACAGACAGCCTGGTGCCCATTTGGGGTCCAAAAGACTCCACGGTTGACTAGATAGATGTAAAGACCCTATTTAAATAGATGCCATTCACTGCATAATAATTTATTTTCCAAACAAAGACGGTGGTTGGCTTCCTTCTTTTATTTGTCACATTTAACGATAAACACAACTTGCTGCCTTCGCTGTAAAAATATGTTTTCAGCTCCTCCCTGGGATTTCAAATGTATTCAGAAAAGAATAATGAATCACGGCCGACTCTTGTGTTTTAATTTAATTTAAATTTCTAATTAAGAGTGTTTGTGTTTATTTGTGCCAGACCCTTCTAGTGTTCTCAGCTAATCAAAACAGTGCAATCACAGATTGGTGAAAGGACATTGTGCCGTTCCAAATCAGTATATTTGAGGGGCGTCTGTTGTTAAGGACTCTAAATGGAGTACATACAAGGAAATATTTGAAGCTGATGGAATGGTATGTCAGAGCATACATTTACATCATGATTAGCCTTTAATCAACAAATACTGGATGTGAACTGCATGCCGGAAAAGTGTTCTAAAGGTACTTGCCTGTTAATGTGAAACCTCTCTTATTTAAAAAAAAAAAAAAAAGAATCCTCTTTGTGATCATTTTCCACTGATAAGGGATATATTATATTATATAAACAGTTTATAAAATATAAAAATTTTCAATTTCTCAAAATATCCACCATTAACAGCTATTACAGCTCAGCATGATCTGGGTAAACAAGCTCAGTTTTTTTTTAAATATTAACTTGATATATTACTCCAAACCTCCTGAATAATTACTCAAAGATGACTCACACTGATTGGACATTTTATATATGTGTATATATATATATATATATATATATATATTAGGGGTGTAACGATACGTCGTATCGTATTGAACCGTTCGGTACAAGGCTTTCGGTTCGGTACGCATACGAAGCGAACGATTCAGAAAAAAAAAAAAAAAAGAGAATAAACTGTAAAATATAATGTTTTCAGTGCTACGCTCAACAAGGCAACGCAAAAGACGGGACAGGGAACCCACGTCTGCTACCTCCCAACCCCAAACAGACGAGAACCAGAAACACACACATTACATACTATCACCCGCGGCATTCGGGTAACTCGCATTTCAACCCAACATCCAGCTGTTTAACCAGAGCTGCATCTTTCTGCCTTAACACACTAAAATAATGTTTGTATTGGCGTTAACGATACTTTAGCATTAAATGTAACATAAGGGGACGTTCACAAAGCGTCTAAAAACGAGTGGAAAACGCGAGGCACGTCGCTTCCTCCACCAATTTCAAAGGGCTTCACGCTCGCGCGTCTGTAGCGTCTGCTGTTACATGGCAACCATGAAAGCGCTGTCAGTTACAAAGTAATTTCTGCTTTGGATTTTAAACTGCGCAGCTCTGTTGAAAATGAAGAGCTTGCGCGCTCAAAACGCACTGCATGTGAACGACCCCTAAGCCTTTGGTGACACATACACCAAGAAATTAAATTGTGGGTCTCTCCCCTGCTGTCTCCCCTCACGCGGATTGTCCTGCAGACGGCGCCCTGGATGTCAGTGGATGGGGCGCACGGTCTATGAACACGGGACGCTCAGCTTTCACGATTTGAAATGGCTCAAATCTACTTTTTATTAAGTTAACTTTTCCAAAACACTTCTTTATTTGAAGAAACCCCAGAAGTTATGTGAAGTATAGCTCCATTGTTGTTCAAAGTAAAAGAAAAGGGGGAAAAAAACAAGGTCATATTATGTTAGTTTTAATAAATTAAAATTTGAAAAAAAAAAAAAACATATAAGAAATTCTCTTTTTTATTGTATTTTTGCCTTATCGAAAACATACCGAAGCGTGACACTACGGTATCGTATCTAACCGAACCGTGATTTTTGTGAACCGTTACACCGCTAGTTAGCACCATTTTTTAAAATATCTTTATTTGTGTCAGCAGAAGAAAATAAACTTATATAAGTTTGGAATTTTTAGGTGAACTATACCTTTAAAGTGTGAATTGAATGTAATGTTTTCAGGATCAGTTGCAATTACGTTAAAATTTAAGTTATATTTAATACACTTAGACAACTTAAGAGTCTTTTTTTATATTTTTAGTTTTGTGTCCTAAGTTTGAGAACATTGCAACTGTATGATAAGCATGTTCGATTCATTCCCATGAACTATGAAAAAAGCTTTATTTTAATGATTCAAAATTCAGTTTTCGATACATCTGATGTATAGCAGACTTACTTATGGGACTTGTGCGCAGTAGTCAGGTTTTGAAATATGGATGAAATAGATACTAATAAATATGTAACCCCAGCACTCCCAAAGGGTCATTAAAATAAATTTACATCTTGAAAGCCCTTCCAACAATAACAGTGACTGGGTGAAAGATTTATGAGATTTTATAATGCAGAATGCGATATGTTGGCTGCTACAAGCCAAACCCAGAGACTGGAGTAGATGCTGCAGATATATTTATCATACAGCAACTGAAATCTGCCTAGAAATCTGCCTCACAGCTTTTGACATAGTATCTGGGAAGCTTGTGTCCACAATGTATGTATTTGATTTGTTATAAAACAAAAGCTACAGTGACAGAGCACTGAAATCGGCCAACTCTCCAGCTGGAAAAAAACCCTGTTGAGCGCTGGCTTTCATCAGTCGCAAACACACTCATCCCACGTGGCTTCAGAACTTACTCTTCATTCTCGTACAGGTACTTCACGATCACCCACGGCAACACGAATATCAGAGGGGCACCTGAGGGAGAAAGAGGCATAAACCATCTGCCTGCTCTGTTTGGACATGCTACGTATGTATGAGGAAGCTCTTAAACTCTGTTAATGAGTTCACGACATAAAAGCCCTGAGCCTCTCACCCCAGCCGATAGACTGGTAGATGCCGAAGTAATTCCTCTCCGTCAGGACTGTGATGACTAGAAGGCTGTGCAGGTAGATGCCTTCCACCAGCAGCCAGTAGTTGTTGGCCAGAATGCTGTACTGCATCATCACCATCGCAACCCTGCAGCCGACCGCTGTCTGAAACGCACATGTTGTTTTTGGGTCACTGAAAGCTGGAACATTTCTGGTCTTTACAAAATACTGTAAGGTTTATGGGCAGCATGTTAGCATGAAAAATTTTAAGAATAAAGTAAAAGCTATGTTTTGGTTATCAAATTACTTATAAGGGCTGGATTTACTAACAGCTTGCACTTGTGCAAAGCCCCGTTTGGCATTAAACTACTGTCAGGATTTATTAAACACACATGGTGGAAAATTAGCAATGAAAAGGTCAGTTATTTTTGCAGCTAACTTTTTTGCTTATGCATTTGGAAGCAAACGTTATTGGAGAAAACGTAAATAGATCATATACTACATAAATAAACAAGCAACACATTGACACTTCTTACCAAAATATTCATCATAAATTAAAACATTTTCATTTTAGTTTATATCTGTTTTTTACGACGTCGTTTTAGTGCCACCAAAATTATCTAAAACTACGAGATTAAAGTTGTAATATTAGGAGATTAAAGTCGAAATACTACGAGAATGAAGTCGGAATATTATGAGATTAAAGTCAAAATACTACGACAATAAATTAGAAACTACGAGAATAAGGTCGTAATATTACGAGATTAAAGTCGAAATACTAAAGAGAATAAAGTCGAAACTTCAAGAATAAAGTCGTAATATTATGAGAATAAAGTCGAAATACTACGAGAATAAAGTCGAAACTACAAGAATAAAGTCGTACTATTATGAGATTAAAGTTGAAATACTACGAGAATAAAGTCATAATATTACGAGATTAAAGTCGAAATACTACGAGAATAAAGTTGAAACTACGAGATTAAAGTCATAATATTTTAAGATTAAAGTCTAAATACTACGACAATAAATTAGAAACTACAAGAATAAAGTCGTAATATTACGAGATTAAAGTCGAAATACTAAAGAGAATAAAGTCGAAACTACAAGAATAAAGTCGTAATATTACGAGATTAAAGTCGAAATGCTACAAGAATAAAGTCGTAAAATTACGAGAATAAAGTTGAAATACTTCGACAATAAAGTCGAAATACTACGAGAATAAAGTCATAATATTACGAGATTAAAGTCGAAATACTATGAGAATAAAGTTGAAACTACGAGATTAAAATCATAATATTATGAGATTGAATTCGAAATATTACAACAATAAATTAGAAACTACGAGAATAAAGTCGTAATACTACAAGATTAAATTCGAAATACTAAAGAAAATAAAGTCGAAACTACAGGAATAAAGTCGTAAAATTACGAGAATAAAGTCGAAATATTTAGACAATAAAGTCGAAACTATGACAATAAAGTCATAATACTTAAGAGAATAAAGTCGAAACTACGAGAATAAAGTCGAAATACTACAAGATATATATGTAATAATACTTCACAATATTACAGTTTTCACTATTTAAAAATAAATGCAGTTTTGGTTAGCATTTAGACGTCTTTCAAAAACCAATTTTAATGCCCCCAAACTTTTGAATAGCAGTACAATATATTACCATCCTTTAATAACAATAACAAAGAAAGACAGCAGGTTATTGGACCTCGTTTTTAACCAGTGAGTCCACCTCCAGTTCAGTGGTGATGTCCTGACCAACATGGAAGTCATCAGGCCTTTCCAACATGGCATCTTTGATGAGAATAGAAGAGGCTCGCAGGATAAAGGAGGCAAACAAGTTCATGTGGATGTTGTTTCTCATGCAGTGCAGCTTCCTGCGGGGATCAGAGCGCAATAAATAAAAGTATTACACCGTTCACACAAATCAGCCCAACTCCTTAACAACTGACAACCAATAATCCAAAAAACTGACGCTAAACACGTTTTCAATTTAAAATGTAACCAGAAGGAGGTTGGCTTGAATGTCACCTAAAGGCCACCAGGATGCCCAATGCCAGCACCAGCGCCGCAAGAGACAGGGAATATCCAATAGTGTACATGGTCCGGAACTGACTGAGGATGCGTCCGTACTGTTGCTGCACATAGACATACACTGCTCAGACAATGACATGAAGGCATGGCTGAACATCATATTGAACGCAGAGTGGATGGAACATGAGATTGTGAGGGACAAATTTGCTATTCAAATTACATCCGAAAAACTATCACAACATAAAACAGAGACTTTATTAAACAAAGGAATAATTTTAAAATAAATAATTGTGCAAAAAACAAACTCTACATTAAGTCTGGAATGCACTACATGAAAGTTTTGGCAGATTGACACTAGCTGCTGCAAGTCAGAGCCAGTCCTGAAAGTTTTCATATTGCACAGATGACAAACACGTTTGATATTTCAACTTTCAAGGGTATCTCTTTTCAGATTTCACTTTTCTAGCCTTTAGTGATGCAGAAATGAACATACATGTAGCACATTTAAGATTTAACAGATATTTAATGTAACAATCACCTATTCATCTAGCCTCAAAATAGTTGTAATTTTTCTCACGTACCATGTTGATTTGTGTGGGGTCACGTGACAGACATTCGCTGGCATTCCTCGGTTTGCTATACTGTCCTTCAGCATCACACTCCAGATACACAAACCCATGTCCGACTGACACACACACACACAGATTGCTTGTTCACACAGGATGCATAAGAGAGCATCATATATATTTATTAGAGAATATATTTCATATGGCGTGAAATTAGCTAAGCTACTTACGGATCACTATGATGTTTTTATCAGCTATTCGGGCTCTAAGTCTGACTGGTGAGCAAATAATATGATCCTTTTTTGATAGTTTTTTTTAGTAAATTTATGTTTTTCAACTATTCCTTTAAACCTTGATTACAGTAACAGTACAGTAAATCTCACAGCGAAAACAAATCGGTCTAGAAAATGTTATCAGTGTTAATGTTAGCAGCAGTCTTACCTTCCTTGTGCCAGGGCAGGTACCAGGGGCAGGCCACACTCACTGTAGTATTGGGCAGTGCATCAGGCCAGCAGGCATACCTATCAAATGTTCTGTTGCATACAAGACCTGCAAAACAACCATTAATGGCATAGTCTCCTCTGCTCTGTTTGCAGTGCTGGACAGGATCAGTATGTGACCTGACCCTAATCAGAGGTCTCAGCAGTTTTTTTCCAACATATAGCACTGTGTGATTTCATCATGGCTGTCGACAGGGTCTATGAAAGACCCCTGCTGAGCTCACACACGACTGTGACTGCGACTCCAGCCATTACTTGTGGAAGGAATGCCGAACAACTCACCTGTCATCGGCGGTTCTCTGCTAATATTTCGAAAACATTCATCTCGGTACATCATCCATCTTGCCATCAAATTCTTAAGGGATGCAGCAGATGACACCTGCAAGAGCCAATTACAGTAGTAAGGCCGCATGGAAAGCTTTTATTTTTTTCTGTAAAACACCAAATAGAGGAATGACCAGTTCGTCTTTCCCAAGTAAACAGTGAGTAAAAGACATTCTGTAAGTATCATTATAGCAGCATTCAGATATTAAGTAAACAGCTCTAAATAAGATCAGTTAGTGACTGTATGACAACACAGTTCAGATCAGGCTCTGGACTCTAGTGAACAGCGATTGCACAACTTCTGCAAGCTGGGCTTTATTAATGAACCTGTGTGATGTTCTTATTTTCTTTCTTTTTTGTTCTCACATAAATATGCTGAATTAATGGCTAATCTTATCTTGAGTTGCATAATACTCTGACACTAAACCAACTTGAAATCAGCTGAGTGGTGTGCATGTGGCATTCTTTTCTTTTCTCAGCTTTATTTATATATTTATCTGACTCAATGTTAAATATATAGAGTATACACACACACACACACACACACACACACACACACACACACACATAAAACATTTCAAAGGTTTTTTGTTGTTGTTATTTTAAATTAGATGAACAGAGCGTAGGCAACAGCTCATGTTGGACTTACATGAACTGTAAACACATCAAAATAAAAAAAAAATGCTTCACTTTACACCTAATGAATGTAGAATTTATACGTTTTTTCAATAACTTACAAGAAAAAAAGGAACTTTCACAACATTCTAATTTTTAGAGATGTATACATACTGTATATGCATATACTGTATACACAAACACATATATGTGCATGTGTGTGTTTGTGTAGGTTGTAGGTTTTATTTTCACAAACAAACATATATATGTATAGACACAGATAATTTTATGATTTTCTTAACACACTTTTAAAAGGTGCACTTACTGTACAAATATCAACGTAGACATTTTACTCTCAAGTTTATTTTATATCAGTAGCATTCATTGTCTTTCTAAGTACACTTATTTTGATGTGTTTATGTTAATTTGACTAAAAACATGTAAAGTGCTTGATGATATATTTAAATGGATGATATACGTACAAAAAAATCGATGATAAACAAGTTTGAATTTTTACCATAAATGCTATAGTAAGTACATTTATGAGCACACTTCAACAATATTTTGAAGACTACAGAATTATGAAATCACATTTTAAGATGTACTTCAGTCTTGGTTAAGTCAGTAAAGCACTCTAAAGTTCAATAAAACCATAAAAACCAAATCATAAAATTTAGCTCACATTCAAAGTATATTATTTTAAAGTACATTAAGTCCAAAAAAAATACTCTCTATAAAAGTATGCTAAATATAAAGGACATAAAGCAGGGCCTAGTCAAGCTCATGTTAGGGAGACAGTAGGGTGAGCAGATGTCCAGATAAAATCAGGACAGTCCTGATTATACGAGCCATGGCTCACATCTTGATGGAGTTACAGAGCGCCATTTGTCTAGATAATTCATTTTTAGCTTTAGCTGATATTGGTAAAAGTAAGTATTACAGTATTTAAAGCAGTATGGGCAGTGCTTCTTCTTTTTTAGTTTTGAGAGGCATGTACAGGAGTAACCAACATGAGCACATGTAACTGCAGATTCTTTCACACTCATCTGTTCACTGTAAGAGAGAGTGACAGAAAAAAGAGAGGAAGGGGATTGTGCTCTGACCTGGATGCAGGAGGAGAAACTGAGCAGGGTCAGAAGGAGGAATACTTGTGACATCCCTTAGTCCTGCTGCTGCTGGTGCTGCGAGAGGAGCCGGGGGTCCACACCGATACGCTCACCTCATAGGAAGGCTTCAGTTATCACCATGCAGCCTACAGCACAGATGGAAAGAGTCAAAGGGTTCAAAACCTTAACAAACAGCAAATGCACAGTGTAACCTGAAATTAAAGCTGAACGCTAGGATATTATGTGTATCATGCAATTGCTGGTATACATGGTTGAAATGTCTTTTATGTTATTGTATATTCCAGGTGCTATTTTAAGGTGCTATATTTTACACTACCATTCGAAATCTGGGGGTAGTAAGAATCTTAAAGTGTCTTTGTTGCGCGTCTCATGTACTTACTAACAATAAACTTTTCAAAATTCCCCCACCACCCCATTTATTTGGGGGGGAGATTATTAACGCTTTTTCTGTAATGTAAGTGTGTCCTAAGTGAATTAAAATGCTCCTTAACTTCTTAACAGCTTAATAAAAGCAATTTAATATTGAAACATTGTTACTACATTGGTTTATAAACAGTTGTTTATGGTTGCCATGCAATGTCACAAATCTTTTTCTATAACTGCAACAGTGATACATTTATGTGTGGGTTTCAAAGTCCCAAAATTCACGAAACTACTGTACCCGAACTCATGAACGTGCATGTAAATAGTACGGCAAATAAAACCCAACTCTTGTGGTATTGATACTCAAAAGTGGACTTTTTTGGCTGATTTTTAGGAAATGCATATATCATAATAAAAAGTCAGCATAATACAAAATGCCTCTTAACAAGACTATATTTGGTTCTCATTCCCCACCCCCCTCCCAAACACAAGAACTGGAACGCCCCCATGTTGTTGTTTTTTTCCATTGATTAAAGCTGCAAACATCATGTTGAGTAATAATGCAAGCAGTGTGAGCCTCATTGGCTGCCTAAACTCATTTCACTGTTTGCTGAATGTGAGCAATCAGGATAGCACACAAGAACAAAGAATGTTTGCCGTGCAATTAAGACCTGCACTTCTGATCTACAGTGTAAAAACAGCACACTCATTATCCCACTTTTCTGCAGAAGCTTCTGGGCACAGGAAGGTCATAGACTGTCACTGTCTTTGCTCCGAGCTCTGGTTTGTGTGATTAAGCAGATAGCGGCGGACAGGATACACTAACCCTTACAACACATTCAGCTCAATTACTCACATGGTTTAGAGAGAGAGATGTTAAAACGGAACATGACGGTAACAGATGGAAGAGATGCAGACTGAATCCTAGAAAGAGACCTACATACAGTAGGCTGCATATCAAAAATTGACTCACCCTCATGCTGTTCTGAACCTGATTGACTTTTTTGCTTCTGCGGTTCTGATGAAAATTATTTCCACTGTATGGATATATAAAAGAAGAATTGATACAGTTCCACAGAAAAAAAAAAGTCATAGGTTTGGAACAACATGAGTATGATCATGATAGAATATTCCTTTTTAACCCTCCAATGCATCACAGGCAAGACAACTTGAGGAATGCAGCCACAGAATAGAATGCAGCAAGCTCAGTTTAACTGTGAATAATATTCTACCATACAACTCAAACCAACAACTTAAAGTTCGCCATTAAATATTTATTCTGGATTGATCTATTTTCAGAATTTCGTATGAGTGAGGTCGTACGAATTTGTATGAATTAGCCACCTCAAAAAATATGCATGAATTGCCATGAGATCGGGTTTGACACTTCTCATTCATTTCTGTGACATTTCTACCACAACTTGTGATTCATTATCATGCAAATTTGAAAGGAATTTGGTGATGTGTTTTTGGTAATCAAATAACACATGATCCAAATTGTTGCATACATGCAGGTTCTGTTTCAAGTAATCTGCTGCCTATGAATTAAGCAGCAAGGAAGCTAGGCATCCGTGTGTTGGAATCCCAAAGTGCAGTAACAGTTACTCACCTGCTTATCGATCCACATCCCACACCTACTTCAGCCGTAGTCGGAGAACAGAACGAAATCTGAAACGTTTCTGCAAAAAACACCTTTACCATGGAAACATTTTTGGCTAAAACGTTTCAAATTCCATTCTGTTCCAGTCTCTGGGCAGGCTGGGACAGGTAAGTTAAATGACCTTTAAATTCATTCAGCTTGTTGTGGGGAAGAGTAAAAAACTGGTTGCTCCAGAAAAAAATTCTATTTAAAAAATGACAACAATTGGAGAGCATTTAAAAATAATGATTCGTGAAATTTTATCACAATGCACTTTTCAGACCCCGTTGGTGACATTTTTCCAAAAAAGCGACTAGCGACAAATCTAGCGACTTCTTGGACAAACCTCAGCGAGTCTCTGGTAGTGCCGCGCACGCGTGAACTCTTGTTTTCCCAATGCGCGCACACCCCTCGGTGCATCAGCGGTGAGATCGCTTACATGTGACGAAACCAACAACGAGAATATTGTAAAGAAAAAAGGTGCATTGTCTGTGGTGTGGAATTGGTTTGGGTATAGGAAAAGTGATACGAGAGAGACGAACATGAATTGCAAGGTATGCAAGAGCACTGTTTTTGCAAGCGGTTGAAATGGGACATTCTAAAACGCTTAACCTTAAAAATGCTTAATGTGGCTTAACGCACCTAAAAACTGACGAGGGAAGCCCAAATTTCTGTCAAACCTTCCGTGTAATAATCCCTAACTACTGTCAAAAACGAGCCCATATTCAACAGATAAAGTGAATAATATCACGTTAAGCGTTTTCTCCCCCAAAGAAGTCTATTATAAAAAAAACAGCTTAAGGTGGCTTAATGTAACGTTACTTTAACAACTACAGGGAGAAACCAAACTTCTGTCCAATTTTATTTAATAATAATAAAGACTTGCCACTGTCTAAAGAGCAAGCTCTTATTCAGTTTATAAAGTTAATAATATCATGTTAAGTGTTCACCCCCATAGCCATTATAAGAAAAAAACTTAACGTGATATTATTCACTGTATCTGTTGAATATGGGCTCATTTTTTTGACAGTACAGTAGTTACTGATTATTACAAGAAGCGTTTTAAAATGTCCCGTGGAAACTGGTATACTGCCAGCACTATGTTCGTACATGTTGTTCTGAGAAAAAAAAAACATTAAACTTACAGTAAACAGTATAGTGTTTTACTTAAAGTATTGCTGCAATTCAGTTGAAATAAAATTACATTAAAAGAAACAAATTGCTATATTGTGAAATATATCGTTATCAAGGTAGATAACTGCTTCTACCGTGAAAGAAGACTTTGGTTATTTTGCCCACACCTAACTATAAGTAACTGGGCAACAACATGTCAATTAACTCTTATTAATTTGCAACTACATGCCTCTCAAAAAAAATTTATATAAAATAATATAAAAATTAATAAACTAATATAAAAATGTATATTATTTGATTATTTATTTATTTTACATAGAGATTCTTGTTTGTTTTTGTGGTTGGATCAGTGAAACTGTTTGCAGGGCGAGCAAACAATGCAGGCTGGTGAGCCACAAGAAAAAAACCTCACTGTTGATCCCTGCAGTCACACTTGCTGTCACAAATCTTTTCTTTCCTTTTTAATTCTCTCTGGAGGGCCAGTGATCATGATTCATTTCCATCTCATGTTCAGTTCACACTCGTGTGGTGTTTTCGTTTTTCAAGTTTACTTTAAATGGTACATTTAAAAACTGAATGAGAGAACTGGACTAGCAGGCTTATCTCTCTCCCAGATCTGAATGTTAAGATCATGCCAGCTTTGGAACTGGGCTACTTGATTTAGAAATCACTTCCATCCATCTCCAGGACACAAGCACAAAGAGGTATACCGTAATCTTGTTTAAGAATCACAAAACTTTCTGAAAAACCCCTGACCAATGCATAGAACAAAAACAAATCATTCTGCTGGGTCATAATTTACTTTAATTCAATCTTTCAGGTGACCTTACGTTTGGAGAAAGCCAAATGCCTGTCTTAAACTCACAAACTATGTTATAAAACGAGGGATGAACAGTCATTTCACTAGAGGTAATTTTTTACCAAAATAAAATTGTGTCTGCCATGTTCAATACTTAAATATTTTCAGCAAATAAATGTATTTACTTAAATGTAAAAAATATTTCCCCCATCATGCTGGCCACCACACAGCAGGCTCACCGCATACTAAAACCTACAATAGATCACAGAAAGGCATAAGCCCTTCAGCTTAAATCTAATGTTCTTGTCATCCTGCAGAACTCCTTCAGAATGAATAATTAGGCATGTGTGGCCCAGTCAAAACTCTTCGACTTCATGTTTTACTGCAAGCACCCTTTTTTTTTACAGAAGCAGATAAGCAAATTTTAGCGAATCAGAGCACTGTATTCAGATCAGGTGACAAAGCTACTTTCCCTTTGCAAATTAACTTTGCAAAATAGTAAAAAAATATGCAAGGCACCATTCGCCCAACTGCTCCCTGGGCCCTCAGCAATGGCTGCCCACTGCTCTGAATGTGTTTACGGTGTGTGTGTGTGTGTGTGGTTGTTCACTTCTCACGGCTGTGTGTGTTTACTTGGATGGGTTCCAAGTCCACACAAATTCCTAGTATGGGAAACCATACCTGGCCACATGTCCCCTCCTTTCCTTTAATTTTTAGCTGTTTTCAACACATCCAGTACATGTTTTATCAAATAAAAATACAGCACTTTTAGAGTTCATCCCACTATCTGATGTGAGGGTAAGTATTGGGACAGTTTAAATTAGGAAAATGTAAAAAGATGCACAAAGGTCTTACAGGTTTGGAACACATGAAGGTGAGTAATTAATGACAGAATTAAAATTTTTGGTTGAAGTATCCTATAATTTATGAAGAGTTCAGATGCAAAAGCCTCTAAAAGCCATCTTGGTCAGAAATGAGATAGTAGCAGTGTTGGGGAAAACGCATTACAAGTAACGCGAGTTACGTAATAATATTACTTTTTCCAAGTGAACTAGTAAAGTAATGCATTACTTTTTAATTTTAGAGGAATATAACTGAGTTACTTTTTCAAAAAAGTAATGCCAGTTACTTTGTTTTCTTATTTATTGACTGACAAGTCTCCTG
>JAUCMU010000063.1:3347080-3357741 GCA_032275025.1 Enteromius treurensis | reverse complement strand
TTGATAATGTTCAGTGCTTTGCTACAATCTGTATTGTTAAAAGCGCTATAGAAATAAAAGTGACTTGACTTGACTTCAGGGAGTAACACAATATTGTAAAGCACAGCATTACATGTACAGTACAGTAGTATATGTTCATCAAGTACTATTACTTCAAATGTACTAAATGCCAGCCTCAACCCATTTAGAAGTACCAGTACTTACATAGAAACCAAGTAGCCAGAAAGAAATGCAAATTTTAAAGAAAAATGTCAGATGCACTTAGAGGCTTTTGAATCTGAACTCTTAATAATGCGATTAATATTATGTATAATTTGAGGGGAAAATGTAAATTTAGCTGTTCGAAAAGGTGTAGCTGTTAGCAATTTAGTTGTTTGACATGTGAAGCAACAAATCCATTGATCCATTTTTTTTTTACAAGCTGTTTAAGCAAATTAAAATTCAGGCAGTGGGTCAGGAAAGTTTATGTGCACCGGAGCCATTTAAAAATTCATTCCCCCCACTGTTGCCTCACACAGTGCTAACACTGCGTGACAGTTTCAACACCTGAGACCTTGCCTCAAGCACATGCTGGAATTCTGTTAGAAGGAAGTTGGGGAATATTGCCCGGGAAGAGCACTTGAGTCCTATTTAGCTAATCTTGCTTAACAAGAAAAAACTGACAAATGGATATCTTCTAGCCTACCTAAAGCTACTACTTCAGCCAACTCTCAGATCACATCTTTCAACCAATCTCTGCCAGCAGTGGCTAAAAAAAGTAACTGGCACAGATGCAGTTTGAGCTTATTAGACAAACCCAAAGGCCACACATAAAATCTGGTGTGAAAAGTGCAAAATAATGACTAGTGGCTCAGAGGCTGTAGGTAATGAGATACTGTACAAAGACAAAACATGCTGCTAGCTTTGTGCTAGCAGCCCACGGGACTTTATTTCCAGTGCTCATTCATGCAGCATGCATCTGTGAAGTTAAGCTAGCATTTAAATCAAATTTTCTAGTCTGGTGGATAGGCTAACTTGTTAAGTAGCAGTAGTTATTCAAGCAAGTGTGACTCTAGTTAAAAAAAAAGTTTTGTAACAAGCATTTAACCAATTCATTAAAAGTGTCCTAAATAAGTGTCCTTGCTGAACAAAAAATAAATAAATAAATAAATAAAAAAAATGATGGACCCGAACGTCTAAACAGAATAATATAACATGAACACAATAATATGAAGCGTGACCAGTAATACAAAGAGGTCACTGCTCCAATAATCATTCAATATTACTATTTTTATTTCCAGCAGTTTTCATTGTTCAATACTATTTAAATTTAATAGAGAATGTAATTACAAAGGTGACTATAATTGTCTGTTAAGCGAAAAACTGGCATGGCATCGAGCATTCACTCATAATTTACAAGTGCCACAAAACAACCATTGACTCTTTTGTATTTAAAGGCTCTATTTTATTCTGGCATTTCGCAAAATGGGAACACTGACTGTCATGAAAGAGAAAACAAACCTCTCTGACTAAAGCGCACAATAAAGGACTGCACTCTGAAGAGCCCAGTGAGAGTGGATACGCACGTGTGTAATTACATCAATGCCATTTCTGTGTGATCTGGATTTAGTGCCCCGAACCGGAACAAATTAATTAGTGGATTGTTTGATACTACAGCAGCAGTCAAATGTACTGAGATCTGACATTTATACATGGACAAATACGCATACGTTTTACAGCTGCACTGATACCTCTTTCCCAGAGAAATGAGGCTGGCACTCAGCCAGTGACCCTGTGAATATCTCAAGCTGATGTTTCCTTTTATTTTAGGAGTATCTCACAATACAACTTTTTTGGTATTATATATGCAGGAGATATTAATGCAGAGTTTCGAAAGAGTCAAAAAGTCTGAATTGTGAAATATAAACTCAAGTAAAAAGACGCAATTATAGTTCTAAACAAAAAATTACTTTTACATTCAAATGCAGATGCAATGTCTTTATCATTATGTAAACATTGTACATGTATAATTAAATATTGTAGTTTAATCAGTATACTAGCAAGCAGACATAATCGACAGTCAGACAGTGTGACCCTGAAACGCTGCCTCACAATGCACTTTTACCTCATTTAACTGGTGTAAGAGAACAAACGCAGTTCCCAGAGCGCCTTTTTCCCACTGAGACATGGCAGTTAAGGGCCTATGATCTGATTAGAAGCTCACAGAGGGCTCAGAGACATGGTGTCATGAACCAGCATGTTGGCGCAGTTGTATGCCAGTGAGGAACACGGTAGGAAATGTCTGAGTGCCAGTTCCACACAACCCTGTCACATCGCACCCCACATGCTGTCACTTCATCGAGGTTTAGATTAACGTCACTACTTCTCTGCCGGTGTCAGCAGCAATACTCACGGACTACCGCTGACTCCATCTACTCTACCATGTCATTTCTATCAACACCAAGTCTGATATGCCACAGACGAGACTAAATGGCTTTGTTCCAAAATCAACTGAGCTGACTTATTGTCCACTGTCTACAAAGGCAGCATCCCACAAGTAACTGATTTAGAAAAGTCTACATAGATAGTAAATCTATTGGTCACAATCCTTTGATATTACATAAATATTGAGTAAAATAGTAAATTTTTAAAAGGACTGAAAAAGGACATATGGTCACCTTAATATTGATATGATACAGTTTATATATATATATATATATATATCATAAACTGTTTCAATGACTATTTCAGTCAAAAATGATTCTAGTAGCTGTGTAAGTCTGATTTTATTGGATCTTAGTACAGCTTTGGATATTGATTATGCCATTCTTACTGATCAACATGGTATCCACTGTGTCTTGTATATCAGTTTTTCATAAAAGAACATTCTCAGTGAGAATTGTTCATATTACTTCAACCTCTGCAAATTTTAAAAAGTGGTGCCCCACAAGGTTCTATACTGGGACCACATTTACTTACTTTTTTTTTTTACTACCCGTTAGTTTAACTCTTCAAAAGTGTTCGCATGGTGTTATAGTCAAACATTTGGCCAAAAAGAACAAAACTAGGTATTCTACTTTTGGAAAAGCCTTGTGCTTCATGAGTGAGATCCTTCCTATGTAGGCAGAAAGCTAGCTATTGGAATATCATTCAGTCATTCATTCTTCTACTGTATATCATGCTGCATCTTTTGAGACATCTGACTATGTAGTGGACAAGCAGATACATGCATGATTGCTTATGCTGAAACAACTTCAGCTATGAAAAGCATGTATTGCCCAGAAAACACAAAAAATGGAAATGAATTTTCATATGATTCATTGCTTTTGTTTGCTTGAGCATCATTTGTGAACGTATTTACAATAGAAGTCAACACAGTAATACGCCTACACAACTGCTTTAACTTGAAAACAAAGCTCAGTCTAAGGCACGTGTGGAGGAGGATTACAACGTCGATTTCTGTTGTAAAAATAAAGGGGTTTTCAAAACCACTAGCGTAAAACTCGTCCTGACGATTGTGCTATGAAACAAGTACTGTAGGATGCCTCAAATCATGTACGTTGTTGAGAAGAGGTGATGGTACATTTCTAAATGGTTTGACTGATGATTTTTTTTTTTTAATCTTGGTGACTTGGTGGAGGACTCTTAACTTTTTAACCAGTGAGCCCAAGAACACTGTGGCAACGTGCTAAATCGCCCACCCTGGCACTAGAGCAGCAGGTTTTGCACAATCAAACACCATTCATGTTACTCAAGCAGAAACCTTGTATTGGTCAATTCTTTATTTACTAGCATCTCAAAATAAATGTTTCTGCACCGATTCAAAAAGTTTCAATGGATCTGAACTTTGTAGAGAATATCATTTTCTCCAAAGATCAGACTCAAGGTGCTTTATAAATCTGTTCACAGGGATAAAGACTTCGAAGTCATCCTAAGAGTTTCAGTCACTGCACCTGAACAACAACCAATTTACCAGGTGAGTGAACTCGCTTATAAGCAATGTGTGTGTGTTTATGTGGCTTGGGTTTTGCCAACACTGGAAGGACAAAAATGGCAAAGTAAAACCATCACCTACACTGTTGAGAGCAGCCAGCAGTTAACATACCAATAATATCTTAAAATTGTACAATGCAAAACACCACTTTGAAGATTACTTTTAAAAGTAGGGGATAAAGCAGTGGAAGTCAATGTAAAGTTCTCACCATGACATAAAAACAAATGTATGCATTTGTTACTGTGAAATTAGCAGACTGGAGGAATATTGTAATTGGCTGGTTGGCCTTAACCTCAGAACACCTACCTATAAGGCATCATTCCTGCATATCCTAAAATAGTACTAACAACACTGTAATCCACATCGACAGCCCTGTCAACTCCCTGACAACATGCATTTTCTTAATACAGTCTGAAGGCATGACATGAATGTGGGGTTTTAGAGGGCAAAGGTAACACCATTAAAAGCCCCATGAATCTGCTTTCCTGTGCTGACACGAGTCATCGATATATCTGTAGTTTACACAATGTGTATAGCATTAAGCAAACAGAATAATAGCTTCTTTTCCACCATTGTGTGAAACCAATTAGTTACAATTTCTTTTTAGAAAATGTAGTTATGGAGTTGTGTCTTAAAAAAAAAAAAAGTCTAGTATACATTCACGGACTCTTGCAAATTATTCTTGCCTCATACTTGAGCACTTGAGAGTAAATGTGACCATATAAAGTAAATCATCCCTAAAATACATTCATTTAAGTCTACAAGAAAATCAAAACTGAGCATATGGACTGCTACAAGTGTTTTTGTCCATGTGACGAAAGTTTGTTTGTTTTGGGCCCCAATGACTCTCATTGTGTAGACAAAAAAATTCTAAAAAACTCCTTTTTGTTCATAATTTATATCATGAAAAATGCTGCAATACAAAGTTTTAAAGATGTCAAGAAAAGTACAAAAAGCTTGACGTCAGACAGCGTCGCTACGTGTGATAGATGGGTTAAACTGAAGATAGGTCCTTGATATTTGGAGCGCTCTGTCATTCGTCTGCAAGAATCCATTAACAGCCCTTTGCAGTGATTGTCTGTGATTTCCGTCGGCTTGCAGATGCTTTACACATTATTGCTTTTCACACTGACCCATGAGCTGAGCACCTAGAGGTTTTTAATGCTTGTGCATTTGTAAAACCTTGGATACATGACTTCAATAAAAATACGCATATTTAAAATCAGCCATTATATTAATAAATATAATGACAAATCAAAGTGACTCACTGTTACAGGATACACAAAACACAAAAAGTTCTGAGTGATAATTGTGCTGATGTGTTTACTAATGCCTTGAATAAATGCTATATGATAAAGAGAACATTGATTATTCAGTATTTCTATACTCTTAACAATGTAATTACGTGCAAATGCGCTTCGCTTATGGCTCTATTTAGCCCAAGCCATCAATATTTACATAGCTGCCATTAGCCTAATTTAACAGACTCGCGCTAATTATGCGCACAATCAACTAAAATATGGATGCATAAAATGTGCATAAAAGAAGTGCATGAAGAACAGATGGGAAGAGTGAGAGAGTGGAAGTTTATTATAATAATGGTAATTCATTCGTTAAGTAGAAAGGTACTTTAGTGTGTGATGTGACGTGACAGTTCTTCAGAAGAAAATGGCATATTAATTGTAAAATATATGTTCATATATAACATATCAGCAGGACAACTCCACAGCAGTGTTTATTCGTTTGTGGACCAAAGTTCATCGACACATTTAAAAACAGAATAGATCTTTGAAAAAGAAAATGTTTTAACTTCATATGCTGCCTTGACAGTTACATTTTTGCTTGAACTATCCCTGTAAAAGTGTGAGATGGGGGAAAATGTGCATATTAGAATGATTTCTAATATATATACAACCACACACTCACCGGCCACTTTATTAGGCACACCTGTCCAACCGCTCGTTGAAGCAAATTACTAAGCAGCCATGGTGCATGTTGACATGGTCAAGATGAAGCTCAGAAACTGCTGATCTTCTGGGATTGTCATGAACAACCATCTCTAGGGTTTACAGTTATGTGGGGGAAATGCCTTGTTGATGCCAGAGGTCAGAGGTGAATGGCCAGACTGGTTCTAGCTGATAGAAAGACTAAACAGTAACTCAAATAACCACTCGTTACAACCAAGGTATGCAGAAGAGCATCTCTGAACGCACCACACGTCGAACCTTGAGGCAGATGGGCTACAGCAGCAGAAGACCACAATGGTTGCCACTCCAGTCAGCTAAGAACAGGCAACTGAGGATATAATTCGCACAGGCTCACATATATAATATGTATGTGTGTTCTTTACAAGCTCCCTTTGCAAAAATAAAGAAAAGAAAAGAAAAAAAAAAGTTACTGTACACTCAACACTGAGATGGAGGACAGCTGGATTTACTCAAAGGTAACAGTTCCCCTGTCAAATGCCAGGAAGATTTTTCAAGAGTCACAGGAAAGAGTAGCATACTAAGTCATTTCTTCAGAGATACAGACAAGATTTGTACTTCAGAGAGACTTTTTTGGCTTCACATAGGTTGAATGCCTTTATGATTTGTCAGATCTGATCTTAAAAATTGCCACCTTACCTGCACAGTTTGTCTGGTGCTTTAGTCAATATAAGTGTTTGTGCCATAGGGATGAGCAGCCTTTCTAATCCATGTAAATAAAATAAGGTAATTTGGGTTGGGAACAATAATAGTCCGATTAGATGATGACAGCACTGTAATTCTGGGGTGTATTAGCGCTTTAGTTGCATTATCTCAGGTGATTGAGCAGGTAATGATTCAATCTACTCTGTGATCACATTACTGAAGATTGAACTATGCTAAGCATGCATACTTTTCCAATAGAGCTCTAAACTCAGCAGTGCACTCAAGTACTGACATTTCAACCACAGGCCAAATCCATTCTGTAACATTCACCTCTAAAGAACTAAAGAGATTAGCATGAATAATTTTCTATTAGACTAGATGCAACTTTATTGTCATAGTGCAGAGTACATGTCACAATGCTTAAAGAATGCATGTATGCTCATCAAGATTGCATTTATTTAAAACAAAAACAGTAAGATTGTAAAATACAGTATCATCCCAATTAATTTAATTATTCATTCATTCATGTGTCATATACTACACTCTCCTCACCAAGAAGGTGGAGTTATTAATCTCGCTGAAGAGTAGCTACTTTTGCCATGTTCAGGAGAAAATAATGTTCTATTTGGCAAAATCATATGACCCCTTTAAAACTTTTAACGAGTTGTGTACAGTATAAGACAGAAAGAAGCAAAAATGTGTTATGGCAGTAGGATGGCAGCACAGCTGAGAGAATAATCTAAAATGTACAAAAAACGTTTTTTTAAGGTCCTCAAAAAACATTCCCCTCTGGTCTGCTTTGGATTTAGTGACTTTAATTCAGTCGTGCCCTGGACAGAGTGCCAGAAAGGCCTCCAGCAGTCGGTCTGTTAATGAAAACATAAGGAACACGACCCGCAGCCCCGGCAGCTCTTGTGACCTTTTGAGCACAGCTCAGACTCCCAGGCGCTCTCGTTTCTTCACTAAACAGGAGGAGCATTTCTTCACCTGCTGATTACTCATCACAAAAACATCAAATGGCTGCTGGCTCTGAGGTTGTTGAATATACAGAAGAAACGCACTGATCCAGAGTGCACCTGTTTACACCTGCATCTCCGACCAGCGAGCACTTCTGTCAGCTTACTCTGTCACTCCACGGATTTGGGACATTTCCTTGCTGATAATAAACCAAAAAAGAGTGCTTCCTTTTAGTGAATCACCGTAGAGACAAAAATAACAGATTATTAGGCACACAGCATGCTGTCTGTATGTTGTTCTGTATCCAGCAGAGAAATCTGTGAGGATTAGAAGGTTGAACTCAGATGATCTGTAAGGTGACCAAGAGGAGAAGTGACCAAAACATATTGCACAAGCTTACGGTTATAAAAGAGCCGCTGAGATTGTGTGTACATTTCAAAGGTCGGTAGCTTGTGAGGATAAAGTGTAACTCTGAATTAATCTAGCTTTATTTGCTCTTTTAGTAATGGCAGGATAAACTAGATTTGCATTACATGAGGGAAATACTGTACCCGTGTTTAATTTTTAGATACGTTTAGGTTTTTAGTTTTTGGTTATGTGTCAATGCCATATCAGAGCCACTTTGTGGTGGTGTTTTGTCTGTGTTTATGAACAACGCTCTCTTGTTTACTTGCATGCACCAATTCTAACTTTTCATTCACTGAAGTCTATCTCTTTTGAAGCACTTGATTGCTTTGCTGGCTTTTTTCAGAAAATAGGTTTGGGACTGAATTAAGAGCAGAAGGATAATTTCAGATCTGTTTCCTAACCTCAATGTTTGAGGAATGTTAAAATTAAGAAAGAAATTATCAGGATACTTTTACAAACAAGAATACATAATCACTGTATAATCACATTACAGCTTCAACTAACTTTCATGGTTTCAGATCAATGCTTTAACTCCCCACAAATAAATAATTATATTGTTTGCAATTGAGATTGGTAAATAAATGCACTTATGCAACCTCAGTGTAGCAATATAAAGTCTTCTTTGATGTTTTCATTTAAACAATAAAAGTAAACATTATTTGGAATTATTGGAATTAATATTATGGTTACACTTTACATGTCACTATTCTACATGTCAACTAATTCTCGTTAATTCACAACTACATGTCTACTTACTCTCAGAGTAGACTGTTAGGGGTAGGTTTAGGGTTAGTAGAATAAGTTGACATACTGTATACTTGCCAAGTTTCTGATGCAGATTCTGCAAATTATTGTTTAAAAAAGTTAAACAAACTGCCTCAAATTTATTCTATTGATTGAGTCTGAAGTTCAACCAAACAAACCAATGTTTTAATAGTACTAGTTGGTGTTTACACTTTTCAGAGAAACCAACCTTTGAATGATTTATGGTCTACTAAGATATAGTATTTAACACTTTGACTTTATAGAAATGACTCTCTTCAGTTTAAAATTTCCCACAGAAACAACAATACAGGATGTGGTGAGAGTATCACAGGACTGAAGCACTATCAAATTGTTCATATCACAGCAGGAATGTGCCAGAAAGAGAGGATTTCAGGACAATAATAATAAAAAAAAAATACTCACACACATGCTTTCTAACATTTACTGGATAGACTATCAGGAAAAAAGATTCAAATTTGCAGGGTGCAAGGTTTCACTTCCCCTGGGAATTGTAATTGAACAGGGTTTCATGCAATAGGCCTCTAAAATTAAGAGGCATAAAAAAAACACACAATGCAATATAAGTTCAAGTTTAACTGAATAGGCTATATGTTAAAGGGGTCATCCGGAGGTACATGCACTTTTACAAGCTGTTTGATCTGAAATGTGTGTTTGGAGTGTGTGTACACAACCACCCTACAATGAAAAAGATCCACCAGTAGTTTTCTTTTAATTAAAAAAAAAATAAGTTGCCCCTTCTGAAATCAAGCCATTCTCAAATGGATGTCGTGTGGCGTCACACCGACAGAGGCCACTCCCACAATAGTTGATTGACAGCAGCGTGTCACACAGATTTAACTGGTGTCTTACCTCAGACCCGCCCTGAGTGAGCAGTCATCTGCGAGACGCAGAAACAAGCAAGACTTCTAAAAGATTGAGGTGTTTTGTTGTTGAATGTATTAATGAACATAGCAGTAGTCATTTACCCCCGACATCTGAGTGACTGAAGACGCAGAGGATTAATGTTATGTTTGGTTCTGAAGGGAAACATGCCCGTCATTAACCAAAATGCATTTATGTTCATGTGAATCATTCATGATCCAGCCTCACCTACAGAAGCAGTGAGTATAATGTCTTTTAATGAATCTTTGCAAATATCCTTTCCTAATAATGTGCTAATCAGCAATCGGCTAAAAAAAAGATCTAAAAAAAGAGTGCATGGTCAGTAATATTCACTTTATGAATTGCTATCTTAAAAAATATTTAGAAAGAATGGCATGTAAATCATTAAATTACATATGAAATAAGAGTAGATGATCTGAGATAGTATTTTCTTAAAACTCCAGTGATCCTTGTTTTATTCACAACTTCAAAAATATGTTTTACAGTGTACCAAAAAAGGTCCATTGAGAAGACCTTGAAGAGGTTGGTAGTGACCTCCCTGCAGTTTTCCCCAGGTGAGGGTGGATAATGTGTTCTGCTACATGCTTCAGAGGGTCAGTTCACACCTGCTCAGTGATGGCAGTGCAGTGAGAGAATAATGTTCTGTGATTTCTCCAAGTGCCTTCAACACCTTCAGTCGACATTACTGCTAGCTAGAAGCAACGCAGGAAGATGCCTCTTGGGTCGCCCAGGCTGTCACTGGCTGTCATGTTTGGATGCAGTTTTGCTGGGATTATTTAAAATCAATATGATATATTACGTTTGAGATCTGAACCTGTGTGCCTGATACACTTCAGACATTCGAAACTTACCCAGGCTGATTGGAAATAGGTGCTTGTGGTGAGATTTCTGCAACACATATCGCATACATAATAGCATGTTTCACAGCGGTTTCGAAGTGAAACGTCCTTTAAGTGAAGTTTTTGCAAATAAACTATTTCGAGTAGGAGCGCGGTTGATTAATCACAGCTGGCACCTCATCATCT
>JAUCMU010000063.1:3305168-3328377 GCA_032275025.1 Enteromius treurensis | reverse complement strand
GTATGGGAAGCTTTTTAATTTGGTAGGCAAAATGCAGGGGGAATTCCCCAAAATAGCCGCAGAGTGTAAGAGGTTAATCATTTGACAGCACTAGTTATAATAAAGACAAAAAAAAACAGGCACTTTTTATTTTTTTTGTTGTAAACTGAAATTTGAAAGTGTATAGTTCAGGTTCTGAGTGCCTCAGCTCCCTGCAAACAATTGTATTTGTTTCCAACACATGCCAGCAAGCACAGGAAGGAAATTTATTTATGGGGTTATTGGTATTTTATCTGCATAAAATAGAGATTCTAAGCTTTCAAATGGTACCACATATGGGGTTATTGGTGCCTGCAAAGGGTTTAAAGTTCAAGGCACAACTTGAATGTAACTTTGAGTTTAAGAGGTTTAAGAGGTTAACCACTACTATCCAACCGTGCACTAAAACATAAGTCAGTAAGATTTTTAGAGCTTTACGTATGAAAAACATTTCTTTTTTTTTTTAAGTAACTAGTAATGAGAGTTCTTTTTGAGAAGAGCAATTTGTACTTTTACTTTTACTTGTAATTGAGTATTATTTCAGCAATTTAATAGTAGTTTTAATTGAGTACAAATTATAAGTACTCTTTCCACCGCTGATGCTAGTTGTCACACAGGTCAGTGTTATATCACTTCCAATTTCTGAAATAAGGAACAAGTTATAAATCACCTAATTTACTTCACACATTCTCACATACTCCTTATTCCAAAATTAGAAATTAGAGCCATGTGGCAGACACAGCAGTTTTAGAAGAGAGAAAGTTTTTAAACTTTGTATATTTTTTTGTGACGCTTCCTGCTTTGTAGTTAAACTCATCAAAGTTAAATGATCTTTATTCTGTGTCTGTGTAGATATTTTGCATATGAGGTTTTAGTGTTTTGTCTGATAGCTGCAAGGTGAGCTATCCAATTTGCCTAGGACTTGGAAAAGAAAGAGGGGTGTCTGTAAATGCTCAAGTGTTCAAGTTCAATTGCCAATTACTGTCTGACATTAACAAACATTAACAAACTTTGCTTATTTAATTTAATGATCATGATGTATCACAAACACACAGACACACACACACACACACACTCATGTTGGTTTTTGTGATTCATGGGGACTCTAAACTGTATGTGGTATTGCCCTACACTGACCCTGCACCTACTGTAAACCTACCCCTTAAAGGAAACTGTGTGCATTTTTAGATAAAAAAAAAAAAACACCATTTAGTGTAAAAATTATTTAATAAGGTTTCACTTTAACAGCCAGTAGGGTATTAGGGTATTCAGTTTTTACTTTTACTTTCATTTGCTTTTTTAATTAAATCTACATATTCAGGATTGTGGAGAGACCAAATGTCCTGTTTAATAAATTGATCACTGAACAATCTATGTTGCACATTAATCTGAATATTCATAATTTAGCCATGAATTATTAATTGTAATTTATTTTACTCACACTCCAGGCAGTTGGAACAATTTATTATAAGACTTATATCAACTATAACAGCTCTCTAAAGGAATAGTCCCTTCATTCCCTACATACAGTACATATATTTTCTTCATTTTGTTATGAGAAACTACCATGTTATTTATTAGGTAATCCACTTTTGGTTTTCATATGCACACTGCTGGAAGCAGATTAACTTAAAGTAAGTTAAACTAGTGACAATTGTTATTTATTTGTTATATGTACTGTATGTTTTTAAGTATTAAGTACTTATTAAATACATATTAATATTAAATACATAAGTATTAAGTAAATAAATAAACATAATGGACAGTCATTTTTGATTGAATGAACTAATGCTTCAGCACACATTGATATGTTGGTAACAGTATTAACAATTTAAAAAAAAAATGTTTGTAATGTATTTGTTTCCATTAGTTAACAACATTAGCTAACATGAAAAATACTAAAGCATATAACAATTGTATTTCATGTTAATTTCAACATTGCCTAATGCAATTCTAAATCAGAGTTGCTTAATGCATTAGCTAACTATTAGGAATTTATTATAAAGTGTCACTGACATTAAATATCTGTCTCTTACAATTAAAAAAAAAAAAAAAAGTCCTCACCCCTTCATTCAGTGATTGTAAGGGCAAAGAACATCATCAGATAATTTGGGTTACTTTTAGTCTGCAGGTGGCTCCTGAAACCCATGTTTGACTACCATTATCAATGCAGTTCATAATCTAGAGTGAAAAGAGGCAAACTGCTGTGCTGGTGTTCACACGCTTCTACCCCAATCATGTGTGTGCCGAAGAAGAAGAAAACAGAAAATGACGTGCCAGTTATTTTTCATTTGCTACAGGGAATAAATGCCATATGTTTGCCTTCATCACAAGAGCTCTTTTTCTCAAGCCTGAACCTGGTCTATTTTAAAACGAACAGTTTTTTCTAGCATTCTTCAGTAATGCTAACCTTGCGCATAACCCACGGGCGTAAGGTTGACATGTTACTGACATCATCTCTCACAGGCGTCTCCACTCAGGGAGGTTTATATGCTCTGGGCTTCTTTGAGACACCTTGTATAATCATTTCATTTCATTAGCCACAAGCTAAAACCATGCTAAACCCTCTCTGGTCTCACCCCACCACCGTTAGCATAATGTGCTTTTAATTAGATTCAGAAATATTCTCTTTAAAGCAGTCTAAGATTATGGATATCGACAAACTGAACCACGCTCCTCAAGAGAGTGTACTTTAAGATCATCAAGACGCCTTCAAATTGCAACTTTTATTGTCTGGAATACATGCAAAGGGGGAGAGAAAGAGAAAGTGTGATAGTTATCCAATGTATTCGCATGCAAAACATAATGGGAGTGTAGTGTTATATTATGTGCAATCATATGAAATGGCACTTCAATAAAAACATTCTCTTTTAGCAGAGAGGTGTTTATGTGAAAAGCATCATAAAGTGCCCGCTAACCTGTAATGAACGAGACATTCAAGTGTCCATGATTCTTACTAAGAAATAAAGAGGAGAAATGAAAATGGAAAGAAGGGGGGGTTCCTGAAGTTCTTTTAAACTTAAATGGGTCATCAGATGCCTAAGTTGATGTGATTCTTCAGCATGAGTTTGCAGGTTGTCTATATATTTGTTAATTAGTGTTTCCAGCTCAAAAGTAAATATGCGCATAATAATATGTTTTGCTGTTATTTATTGTAAATAAATTAATAAATAAAATTTACTAGGTTTTTGCAGATAATTGCATATTATATTTGCTTGCCTGTTGCATGACATAAATGGATATTTATTTATTTTTTTACAACATACAACAACTACAGAGGAACAAGAACCTAATCAAAATAAAGACAGATCAAGATGTCCGACTCCAAAAAACAAAAAAACAAAAATAACATTCTTGTAGCGTTGTAAAAGAAAAGTTGATTCGCTGATGTCACATGGACTGTTTTACTATATAATTTATTATATAATTCTGGATCTGGGATCATTTCAGTTGTGTTGCTGTCTATGGAGGGTCAGATGGCTCTTTGATTTCATCAAAAATATCTTAATGTGTGTTCTAAAGATGAACAAAGGTTTTATGGGTTTGGAACAACATGAGGGTGAGTAACTAATGACAGAATTTTCATTTTTGGTTGAACTAACCCCCCCGGAGGTGTATCCACCATTTTTTCTGAAAGTGGAAGTAAGTCTATGGGTGAGGCTTAAAGGGTAAAGTAAAGGAGTGAACTGTTTGCATTACCAACCAGTGTAATCATAATTAAGATAATATATTAAATAGCATGATTAGATACGCAAATTGTCAATATCAAGCAGGAACACTTTTGTACAGCTAAAAATGGCTGGACATGGATGAGACCAGAAGCTAGACCCATATCATTTACAAATGGCGGCACCATATTTATGTCAATTAAAAAGGTGGATGGCTTAGTTTTATGATGAATCTGATTTATGGAGCTTCAAAATAATGGCCACTATCCACAATCATTACTAAGCTTGGAAGAGTCAGGATAAATGTAAAAAATAAAAAGCAAAACCTCTGACTGTGTTCATCTAAACAAGAATAAAGTTATGTATACCTGTATGGCTTGGAGTGAGCAAAATATTGGGCAATTTTCATTTTTATATACAGTACAAAACCTAGAAAACGATTTCAGACTATAAACTGCTTAATCGGCCATTTTCAGTAAGAGTTAACGCTACTAAATGTGTTTGTGTGCCTACTTGTGTGTGTTTAACTTGAATAATATCCAACATTTAGTAGAAATCCTTGCGTAGACAGCAACGCATCTGAAATGTTCAAGGCACAGAAAGGTGGACAGCATTAAAATAGACCATGTGGCATCAGTCACTGTAATGTTATGAAGCTTTGTTAATACATTTTTTGAGCTTTTTGTTTTTTCTTCTCTGTCAGTGTCCGATGCACTTTTAGGAGAGTCTCATGGTGTATGTGCGTGGTGCTGCTGATGCGGGTTTGGAATTGCATAAGATATAAGAATTTTCATATTTGGGTGAACTATTGTAACGCCTTAGGCGTGTCCTGTCTGTGTTTCTGTCTGAATGGTGTTTACCTTGACCATGTGCTCTTTGTTGTTCTCATACCTGTCAGCTCCTCATGTGCTCCAATTTGTAATCCCGCCTTCGTCATCAGTGTTCTGCCAGCCGTGTTTTGTCCAGGTGTGTTTGATTAGTCTCTGTATAAATTAACACCCTATGTCTTGTATTTTTGTCTGATGTTGAAGTTACATGTTGTCGTCTTGTGATGCCCGTTCAGCTCCTTTGTTTCGGATTAATAAATGTTCTTTGAGGAATCCCTGCCTTTCCGAGTCGTGTCTCCGCTGATGAGCGATTGTGCCGGCTTCATTCGTGACAGTATTAAATTTATCAAATGCAGTAATGAGATTATTTTTCTTTAAAAATAAAATAAAATATTAAAACTGAATTTACCGATCCACAGCTAGACAAAACAATTAGACCTTTTACTTAAACTTTATTATTATGGAGAAAAAAAATCCTTGTTCCATCGCAGTTCTAAAGCTTTAATGCAAGTGAATATCCTCCATTTTAAAAATTTCATAATATGTATGACTGATACATATACAAAGAAACTCTTCATTTATGGACCTAAAGAAAACACAGACAGTGCTGTAACTCAGTCACCAAATATAAACGTGACACCACATGCATAATCCTATAATGTCTTCTGCATGTAAACATCATTTTCTTCAACCTAAAGATTAGAAGATGGAAACGAGCACCATCACAAAGTCATCATGCGACAAACACGACGTGAATTAGATCCACTGCTGTGCTGCGTCTGTGGAAATCTGCTCCCCTCTGCTGTGTGATTTATATGTGTGTGTGAAGGATTGCTGGGAGGTCCATCATTACACTCAACGCCTCACACAGAGCAATTGCAACGTATTACGCTTAGTCACAACTAAATGTTGAAACTCCATTAGCAGTATTGTTTCTTCAAAGATTGTTCAAGTAGCACAACAGGACACTAAAGCTAAATACATTTATTTATTTGATTTATTTATTGCTACACGAAAGCTAAATGACAGGAGACTTTAAGGGACTAGTTTGTGTGTGTGTATGTGAGTACACTTTAGTTTGGGGTCTATATTGAAAGAAAGAAATGAACACCTTTATTAAGCAAAAACAACATTTTGATCAAAAGTGACAGCAAATTCATAAAAAAATTCTATATCAAAATGTGGCTCCGCTTTCTATAATAGTTTAAGTTTATTTTAGTAAAATACATCAAGTTAAACAAAAGATAATAATTAAAACCACATAGACTTATAGAAATAAAAAAAATAAAAAGTAATGAACTAAAATCAAAATGGAAAAAAACAAAACAATGACATTAAAATATTTTTCATCCTGATAAAAAGTATCACATTTTGCATAAAACTATTAAGCAGCACAACTATGTTAAACATTGATAATGATAAGAGATGTTTCCTGAGCAGCAAATCAGCAGAAGTTAGAACCGGGATAAATTCAAATGTTCAAAAAATGTATTAATTTTAAGTAATATTTCACATTTTTCCCCATAGAAACACAAAAGGGAATTTTTGATGAATCTTTACAGTTAGAGACTCAATTTTTTAACCAATGATACGGATTAGGGGTGGGTGCTGTATGTTTGTTTGAAAAAGTTCTCAAATATATCTAATATATATATTTGGCAGTTACATAGAAACTATACACAACATTGAAAAAGAGCTTCATTAAAGGGATAGTTCACCCAAAAAATTGCTTTATGACCCTTCATAGACAGCAAGGGTACTACCACAATCAAGGTCCAGAAGGGTAGTAAAAACATCGTTAAAATGGTTAATCAGTGGTTTAACTGTAATATTATAAATCTAGGAAAAAAGCTGTGTGTAAAGAAAACTTTGTTGTTTCCATTCAAAGGAAAGTGTCCCAATGCACTATGGTACTCTCCAAAATGGTACCCTATGGGTGATGTGGAGATGAACGGTATAATGGGTTTGGAACAAGATGAGAGTGAGTAATAATTTTCATTTCTGGGTGAACTATCCCTTTATGATTCTTCACCTGTTGTCCTTTTGCTTTCCGTGGAAAACTAACAGCACACAGGTCTGGAACAACAGAAGGATAAATACATGTGTTTTATTTCTGGGTGACGTGTCCCTTTAAAGTAGAAGAACTCGATCAGACATTTCCCTCCAACAGTTCTTCCTTTAACCCCACTGGCCTGATAACAGCCTTTTCATAACGTTCCCCAGACTCCACTCAACCTCAACGCTGTCCTTCAGCCTCAATCCACTCACGTGTAGAATCATGATCCCTTGCTTACTGTGACACCGCAGTAATTGTCTCTGTGTGGGAGTCATCGGGCCCACGGAGGCATCTGTTAGTGAGTGCCACTGAAATGCCAAGCATAAATAAATACCATCGTCATGGGTTATTGACCCCATGATGAGTGACTAGCCTACTAGGGAAGTATTAATTATCAGAAAGCAAGCATGTTAATTTGAGAGGAAAGGCTGTGTCTCAGTTCAAGTTATTAGTTTCAAACAATGGATTTGCTCTCAGATTCATTATGATTGAAGGTCTCAGGGAAGACTGCAGATTTAGAGGCTGAATACTCTTTTTTTGTATATGTTTAGAGATTATGATGTTTAGAGATTATGTTGAAGCATATGGTGGCACTTTATGATTTTTTCTTTGTTGTTGTTGGTTTAAAAGGGAGAAAGTGCAGTAGATAAAGTCTTTAGGTTCTTTTTGCACTACTGTATACTCAGCAATGTATTGAAAGTTTATTGTTTTTCTGAGCATACACTTGTCATCAGCAGCGGATTTTATAAAGCAGTGATGATCGCTTGCAGATACACTCATCCATTTTTCATTTGCTCGTTTGATCCTAGCATTGATCAAACAGAATCATGGCACTCAAAGGTATCTGTTTAAGCATATTTGTATGCAGATAAACAGCAATTATGAATGTCATTGAAATTAGGGTTACAATTAATTTGCTTAATTTTGTTTGTTGACATTCACGTTCAACTAAAGCTTGATCAATAAAAACATCACATGACTGCTTATGAACACTTTTGACATATTTGAGTATGAAGTTTCTGATAATTGCTTCACTATGGAAAGTTACCATGCAACTTAACCTAATTCATATTCATGAGCTAATGCTTCTGGCTATGATTCTCCAAACACAGGGACTCAAATGCACAGAATGATAAAAAAAAAAAAAAAAAACATATTTTTTCTTCTCCAGGATGACTAGATACTCCTGTAAACTCTGTCCTAATACAAAGTTCATTGCCCCACGTTGAAGATAAGCATTAGTGAGGCAAACTACTCTTTCTGAACAACACAGGTCACTGTTTATTCTTTCAGCGTTTCACCATTTAACTATGAAGGTAGTTTTGATCAAACTTTAAAGAGCGAGAATGGTTAGACCACCCAAAAATGTCAATTATTCATATATAATTAATTTGCCCCCAAAGTAATATAAAATATTAGGAGGCTGACACCATTTTGGCAGCTAAAAAGTTCAGAGTCAAAAGTCCAACAACACAAATGGTTGTTTTTTTTGTTTGGATTTGGTTTCATGCCTAGTAGGGGCATGTTGTCACAAAAGGTCAAAGTGTGTTTGATGAAATGTTCAATAGCTTTTTAATAGTCAGGTGCAGTCAAGTTTTCAAAAAAAAAAAAAAAAAAAAAATACTATACTAAACTTACCCTAACAGTCTACTCTGAGAGTCAGTACACATGTAGTTGAAAATGAATGAGAATTAGTTGATATGTAGATGACTAGAAGTTAGCAGGGTGTCTAAAGTGGAGTCTAAATTATCAAAATAAATTGTAAACTACTGTATAATCTAATTTCAAATTGAAAGCTGTAAATGGTTTAATATTGTGTTTTTCTGAAGGAATTCATGTGAAAGATACCCGTGCCGTATGTGGTGTTTTGTCTTTGTGTGTACTTTTTAGCTTCCTGTATATTAGAACAAAAAAAACACCTAAATATTTGATTAGAAGATGTAAAATATACAGGCATCAATGTGCCATCCTGTAATAGCTGAATTTCCGTCTACCACAGCTGCTGATTTTGTTTAGAATAAATTGAACAGGATATTTTTAACAAGGCACTTTTGCTAATCCAGCAGGCAAACTATTACTGGCAAATGGACCTATTACTCACTGAGTCAATAATATTTCTGTCTCGTCCAATATTTTGGATAAACTCTGAACTTCAGCCAACGGGGAACAGTAGTTGAGTGGGAACTGGCTATTCCCTGAGGTGTATTTTCTGGCAGGTCCAGCTGTCCAGACTCCCATGCACACCAAAGCCAGCAGTGAACTGTGAAAAAATGTGACTGATCTCTGGCCTGATAAAAAGCTACTGGAGCCATAAACTGAACGTGACATTGACCGACTACAATTGGCGAGCCACTCTCAGGTGTCAGTAAATGAATGTCTCCTGTTTTTAAAAGGATTACAGAGTTCTTCGAACTGACAGTGGGTGTCAAAGTACGAGATTCCTCATAAGTGGTGCCGAGTAGTTCCAGAGTCTGAACTAAAGGTCCAGAACTGCGCCAGTTTTCTCTGAAAATCCATCATCAGGTCTGAGTGATTAGGGACATATGCTCAGTTCTGAAAGGAAAGCTTTTTGAGTTGGATAAACGCTTCTTCCAAAGTATTCCAGAGATGTATCAAATTGCTCAGGGCTTTTCAGTCATTCCCTAGAGTGGGCAGATTAATCTACAATGCTCTTTGAAAAAGGCACTCTACTTTCTAAGGAAGGAGTGTGGCAATAGCGGCCAGGTAAATTATATAAATGCAATTTTCAGAGACACTGGAAATAAAGACATTATCATTGTTCTTGTGTCCAGCTTTGTTTAAATTCTGTAAAATTTAGGTTTTAAAATTTTGATCAAAGTTTTATGATTTAGGTTAAAATTACAGTTAAATACCATATTTCATTAACTGATAGAATGTTAATATTCCAACCTATTAAAGTATTGAAATCTGTTTTGTACCTTTGAAAATCACTGATAATCACCAAATACAGATGGTGAAGAGATGAACCAAAGCCCATCACAAGCAGCTTTTAAATATGAAAATGTATAGAAGGTGCTTAGAGTCATTCACACAAACACTAAACTCCATCATTGCCACACTCATTAAACTGTCATATGCAATAAACATTCATTTAACAACAATGTAACATACAGTCCAATACTAATAAACATAACTGATAAGAAAAAACTAATTCAACAGGAATTTACCATTAACCATTTAACAGGTTTTTATCGTAGCATTTTCACAATTTTTTTACAGTTAAAATCACGGTCACTTTTTACAGTGCTATTAAGAACAAAAATTACGCAATAATGATTTTGATTATTTAAAAGAGAAGTTTTGGGTCCCCCAAAGAACCTTTCAGCAAACTATAAAGAACCTTTTGTGAAATAGAAAGATTCCATGGATGATAAAAGTTCTTCTTGGATCCAATAATGTTGATAAAGAACTTTTTCAGATGTTATGTTGTGGATGTAAACTTTTTCATTTTGCTTTCATATACCAGAACGTTTGCATGTCAAAAACAAAGTGTTATCCTGTCAAATGCATGAATAGCATCTGTAAAATGCATTAGAGTAGTGAGTTGTGCGAGATAAGCTCGTTTGAATCTGTTTAAAGGCAGGTTCAAATTAGCACAGCATGAAGTAAATTGAATTTGTCAGACATTCATTTACTCTTCGATTCTTGTCATTTGCAGTCTAACGCATAGGCAGATCTTTTTTTTTATGTAACTCCACAGAACATTGTCCTTATTTGCCTCCACAGCAAAGAAATCCAAAAACTACCTGTGACCGTAAAGCACATCCCGTTATTCTGAAGTTACACCCCATTGTGTCACGAGTTTGTCAAAAACCTTAAATCATCAGACCCTTTAGAATTTCAAAACTGCAAGGAAATTTTAATTGGAAAGAAGCATCTTTGTTAGCTTTGGCACAGTAATGGAAGTGTGAGTGGCTCGGTTTGTCCAAACAGATGGTAGAATACACAGATAAGAGATAGCTGGAGGAATAAAAAATAAGTGAATTCTGTGACTAAGTGCTGAAACTCAATGACTCTAGAGTTGTATTTATAAAGCATATACAAAGTTCCCCTTATAAATTCACCTCCTGTGGGGCGAGAAAGAGAACCGGATATATTGGTTTATAACTGTAATTCTAAAAGGTGCTGCCAGGGGGAGCTACTGTAAAGAGCCGATGCAAAAACCATCCAACGAGGTACTGAACAGATCTACAAGTCTCTAAATATGTAATTTATTAATTCTTGTTTAGAAATGACAAAAATTTTGGTGCATTTAGCCAAAGAGTTACAAAATAAGGCAAGCTGTAAGTGATTTCAGATGTTTTCTGAGCCCACACTCAAAACTCTTTAATGCAGTGACAACCAACCTCACAGACAACAAACTGTCCATTTCTGTCCAAGTTCTTACCACACGCATTTCAGTGACATCTTTCTGGTAGTTGGGATTACATTAGGAAAACATATAATTTAAAGCACCTCAGAGACAGTGCAAATATGCTTCTACAGGCATTCATTTTCTTGTCTTGTCCCCTCGAGAATGCCAATAAAGAGGAAAGCACAAAAGCCAAGTGTTGGCCAGACATCAGTTTTTAATACCTCAAGGAAGTCTGAATAGTTTTATCAATGCCAACTGAAAGTTAATAAAAAAGGCGCTCTTGCAAAAAAAGATAGTATTAAGATGAATCTGTATCAAAGGCCAAAATAATGCATTTAGCCTACTAAACAAACTTTACCAGATTGTAACACATCATTTACTAATACATTTGTCTCACAGCACATATTCTGGAAATAATTATTCTCCACTCTGTAGCCTAGCCAAAGAATGTGTCTTTTATGTAAAACGTTGGCGGATGAGCAGCCCAACAACAGAGCTCAACTTACATGCTGAAAAGAAAGAGGGCTCTCTCTCTCTCACACACACACACACACACAATATTATATATACAGTATATACAGACACATATATGTCTAGTTGACATGACAGAAAAAAATAAAATACATTTTTGCTGTGTCACACCAATTTTTATTTGTCAACTAACCATATATTTATATTTGATTATTTATTTATATAAACAATCACAGTTGTTACATTTTAAAAATTAAACACAGCAATGCAATTTTTTGTTTTCCATTTTCCCTAGGCCAAACAAATCCTAAACTAAGGTCATGTCAGAATAATGTGCATACATAAATGGGCTCGGCTGGTGCAAATGAGCTTGTATCAACGTGATTTCTAAATATGAGGGATAAACACTGAGTATTTGGGATGGCTTGGTTAGGGGCATCAGTGCTTTTTGCTCTAATTATCATGTTTTCGAAGCACTGCACATCTAAGTGATTTCTCTGCCTCTTAGTTTCAGCCTACTCTGCAAACCTCAATGCAACCTGTCATACAATCTAAAGGGAACAATTAGTTAAACTAAAGAGTTTCATTGTGTTTAAATTCAGAATGCAGACCTTCTTGCGGTCTGTAACATTAATCAGTACAAGGAAGCATAAAGAGCTGTTTTTAGATGGATGGTTTCATTTATTAGATCAGTGGGTTTTTGGCACATATCTTTTGGGAGGAGTACGGGGAGGAGAAACATAACCAAAATAGCTAGTTGTTTATGAATACAAATTTCCACATGAGGCCATTTATGAGATTTGAGAATAAGCACACACAAAGTTTGTGTTTGCTGTGTATTTTTTATGCTCATTGCTGGATGCCACGAAGTCATCAGAAACTAAAGAGAAATGACCAACTCTCTTGAAAAAGAATAACACAGTGTTTTTCACTGTAACTCATTGCCAGTGTTAAGGGCCTTAAGAATGCAGTGGACAGCAAATCAGCTCAATGTTGAATAAGATCCACAGACTACTTTACACCAATCAATGATAGACTGATTCTTCAGGGCACCATTAATGTTATGTACTATTGAGCTAAAATCAGTTGAACTGAATCCTCATACCTTTAAAACGTTTAAGTGCATTATAATTCACCCTGTGGTGACACATGCAGGTAATATACTGTTTTGCCAAGTTTAGCAATTAATTTCTAAAAGAATAAATGAGATAAAATATGTTGAAGATGTACTGAAATACACCTGAATATTAGCGTTCCTACCCGGACTCATTACACCCATGTACCTTGGCTGATTCGCTCCCAGGTGTTGATTATTATCCACTCTATTTATACTCAGACCACAAAAGAGACGCGAAGTCTTGATTGCCAACAGTGTCATTACTGAGCGATTTCCTTGGTTGTTTTTCTGTGTTTATCTGGACTATCTATTTGATTCTAATTCTCGCTCCCTGCCCTGATCCATCTGCCTGTTGTCTGACTACGACTTTTGCCTTATCCCTGTTATACCTGTCTGCCCGTGATTTCGACCTCTGCCTGTTTGACTCTGCTCAATAAAAAGCTGCACATGTATCATCAAGCTTCTGATGAATCATTACATAAGACTTCGACAAACAGCTCCAGCGGCTGTCCATCAGGTGGTGAGTGAAGTTAATCGCAAAGCTTCGGTTCCAAACGCACACTAGCAACAACTTGAGAAACTCACTTCACTCATGGAAGATCTCGTTCGCTCTGTGCAGGTATTGAGTCGGCCTGCAGAGATGAGGACAAAACTCTGGAGCAGTTTATGGACTTAGCCATCCGCACGGATCATCTCATGCGTTCCAGGTAGGGCCAACGCACCACTACTACAACCCGTCAACCGTGGAACCCATGCAGATCAGGGCCATGCACATCATCCCTGAGGAGCGCGAGAGGAGGCTAGACAATAATCTGTGCCTTTACTGTGGAAAACTAGGTCACATCCGAGCTAATTGTCCCATCAGACCTCCTCGCACCAGATCTTTCCGGGTGAGTGTCGTTTCATTGAACTCTGCCGTGACCATTGATGCATGTATCTCTCATAATAATGACTATATAAGAACCAAGGCTCAGGGGTGGCAGGAAACTTTATAGATCTGGATTTTGTTACTAAATACAACCTTCCTATCGTTGCATGTACACCCACCGTGGCTGTGGCTGCCCTCGATGGCCAACCCATAGAGTCCGGAAGCATTTCTGCAAGAACTTAGACACTGACACTTCTCACCAGTTCACTACACACGGAGCAAATTCAATTCTATGTCATTTACTCACCTGAGCACTCCCTAATCCTCGGCCTGTCCTGGCTAGAACTGCACAACCCGGTCATTTCCTGGAGGAACCACCAGATCTCACAATGGTCACCAGCCTGCCAAGAAAAATGCCTCACTCCTATCAGAACCATTCACCACGTACAACTCACACCTGATAAGGACCCTGACACCAACCTCCTGCCAGCTTCTTATAAAGACCTACAGAAGCCACAGCCATATCACCCTGCAGCCCAAGCCTTGTTGCCCACTAAAACTAAGCAGGGTTGAGCTTGGTCAGTACCTGGATGGGAGACCTCCTGGGAAAACTAGGCTGCTGTTGGTAGAGGTGTTAGAGAGGCCAGCAGGGGGTGCTCACCCCTGTGCTCTGTGTGGGTCCTAATGCCCCAGTATATTGACAGGGACACTATACTGTCAATAGAGTACCGTCTTTCGGATTAAATGTTAAACCGAGGTCCTGACTCTCTGTGGTCATTTAAAATCCCATGACACTCATCGTAAAGAATAGGAGTCCTGGTCAAATTCCCACTGGCCCTTGTCTATCATGGCCTCCCAACAATCCCCATCCATTGATTGGCTGTATCTCTCTCTTCTCTCCACCTGTACTTGGTGTGTGGTGAGCACACTGGCGCCGTTGTCCTGTAGCAGCCGTCACAAGTGGATGCTGCACACTGGTGGTGGTTGAGGAGAGACCCCCCCCCTCACATGATTGTAAAGCGCTTTGGGTGTATGGCAATACACAGTAAAGCCCTATATAAATGCGCATTCATTTATACAGATTGCTTTCAACAAATTTAACGCCACCAATCTACCACCTCACCATCCAACTGACTGTGTGATTGACCTCCTTCCAGGATCTATACCATCACAAGGCAGGGTCTTCCCATTATCACAACCTGAAACCGCATGTATGGACCACTACATCCAGGAGGAGCTGGCTAAAGGGTTTTTTTTATTTGTCCTTCAACATCCCCAGCGTCAGCGGGGTTCTTCTTTGTGAAAAAGAAGGATGGAGGTCTATGGCCCTGCATCGATTACCGCTCTCTTTATGAAATCACCATTAAGTATCGATACCCACTTCCACTAGTCCCTGCTGCTCTAGAACAACTTTGATCAGCTAAATATTTCACCAAGCTTGATCTACGGAACGCATAAAATCTGATACATATCCCAGAGGGTGACAAGTGGAAGACAGCCTTCTCTACCACCAATGGGCACTACGAGTACCTGGTAATGCCCTTAGGATTATCCAACAGTCCTTCAGTATTTCAGTCACTAGTCAATGAGATTTTCAGGGACATGCTCAACAAGTTCGTCATAGTGTACATAAATGAAATCCTGGTATATTCTGAGAGTTACGAAGACCATGTTCAACGTGTCCGGAGAGTCTTGAAAAAACTCATAGAATACCATCTTTATGCCAAGTTAAGCAAATGTGAATTTCATCAGACCACTGTATCATTCTTAGGCTACATCATCAGTCCTGAGGGTGTAGCAATGGACGAAAAGAATGTTGATTCAGTACTCAATTGGCCAAAACCTCGGACCCTCAAAGGGGTTCCAACGTTTCCTTGGCTTCGCTAACTTCTATCGGCGGTTCATCAAAAACTTCAGCCAAACAGCAGCTCCTCTGACAGCTATGACACGTAAGGGAAACAAGCACCTGACATAGAACCCCGAGAGTGAGTCCGCATTCCAGCAACTGAAGTTAAAGTTCACATCAGCGCCAATCCTGTGACATCCCACTCCAAAACATCCATTTATTGTAGAGGTTGATGCTTCTAACACTGGAATCGGAGCCATTCTATCCCAGCGCCAGGGAGATCCAGCCAAACTCTACCCCTGTGGATACTATTCCCGCAGCAGAACGCAATTATGATGTTGGTTACAGAGAGTCACTGGCCATGAAATCAGCCCAAGAAAAATGGCGGTATTGGCTAGAGGGAGCCAGAGAACCCTTTCTTGTCTACACTGACCACCGCAATTTGGAGTATCTGCGCACTGCTAAAAGGCTAAACTCCAGGCAGGCCCACTGGTCTCTGTTTTTCTCTCAGTTCAAATTTAAAATAACTTTCTGTACATAATTAAATATCAACATGAGCCTCACCTCGGGGTACCATCCTGAATCCAATGGCCAGGCTGAGCGTTTCAATCAGGAGTTAATTAGGAGTAAATACTGCCACGACAATCAACAGGATTGGAGTCAGTACCTGCTCTGAGCCAAATATGCCCAAAATTCCCTAAGGAAAGCAGCCACTAACTTAACCCCCTTCCAGTGCGTCCTGGGCTTCCAACCTCCCTTATCCCCCAGGTCAGGAGAACCAACGGACTTACCCTCAGTAGATCACTGGTTGAGAAGAAGCGAACAGACCTGGGACGCCGCTCGTGTCCATCTTCAGAGAGCCATTCAACGTGTGGCCGCTCAGACAGATCGTCTCCGACATCCTAGAACCGAATATAAACCGGGCAAATGGCCTGGCTCTCCTCCCGGGACCTGAGGCACCGCCTTCCCTGCAAAATACTTTGTCCAAAGTACGTGGTTCCTTTCAAAATCATTTGTCATATCACACCTGTTTCAAACCGTTTAGACTTACCTGCTCGTTACCGAATCTCACCCACTTTCCATGTGTCTTTGCTTAAGCCCACTGTTGCACCTGACGGAGAGAGGGACAAGGACGAGGTTGCGGCACCCGACATCCCTCCCCTGATGCTGGATGGAGAGGAGATTTACCAGGATCCTGGTTTCCCGTCGCCGAGGTCGAGTCCTACAATATGTCATTGATTGGAAGGGATAAGGGCCAGAGGAAAGATAACGGGTCAACGCACACAATTTGCTGGACCCAGCACTCACTGAAACCTATCACCACAATCACCCAATAGACCAGCTCCCAGACCTCATGGAAGACCTCAACGTCGTACAGGTACAGGTGATCGCTTCAGGAGCCGCTCGCAGGGGGAGGGCTCTGTCTGCGCCTCTGTGGCTCTCTCCGGCCATCAGCAGCAGGAACCTTCACTTGAATATTAGCGTTCCATCCGGACTCATTACACCCACGTACCTTGGCTGATTGGCTCCCAGGTGTTGACTATTATCCACTCTATTTATACTCAGACTATCCCCAAAACAGATGCAAAGTCTTGATTGCCAACGGTGTCATTACTGAGCGTTTTCCCTGGTTGTTTTTCTTTGTTTATCTGGACTGTCTATTTGATTCTGATTCTCACCGCCTACTCTGATCCATCCGCCTGTTGTTTGACTACGATTTTTGCCTTATCCCTGTTATACCTGTCTGCCCGTGATTTCGACCTCTGCCTGTTTGACTCTGCTCAATAAAAAGCTGCACATGGATCATCAAGTTTCTGGTGAATCATTACAACTGCCACTTTACATGAAAAGACTAAAGTGCCCTTACTACAGCAGTATAGGATATATTTACATCATATTATATTAACTACTTATTAAAGCTAATACATTAAATGTGAGTATCCCTTAATTTCAGTATAAATCATGATTTTAACCTATCCCACCTTGTGATGTATTCTCATAATTTTGACAATTCTGTAAATGCACATCCTATTTATTGTAGTGAAATCGCATTTTAATTAGAAATTAATTTTAAGTGAAGAAAATGTATATTTAGCTGTGCATTCATCAAACTCTCTCATTCAATAATGTTACTCACATTATTGTTTGATGAAAAATATTGGCAACACTTTAGAATAGGATGCACTTATTCACTATTAACTATGACTTTTTCCTTAATAAATTCCTTATTTGCTGCTTATTAAAGGAATAGAATATAGTTAGGAGGCCCTAAAATAAAGGGTTACCAAAATATCAGTGTTAGATATATATATATAATCCATGAAAAATAAAGATTTTTATAAATCTACAAATAAATATTTGTTCTAGTGAGTGACAACTTAATTTAGGCTAAATCTGCAACACTGTTACTTGCAACATTTTTACCCAGGAATTTATATAATATATATTCTTAGAATTCAACTCATTAAAGGACAGAAATAAGCACATCCATGCATTAACTCTTTGTTGAAAAATATTAATCTAATTTTTACAGTTTCAGGGCCTTTTCTATACTCTATTTAAAAAAAAATTGAGCTGCTGATGAATTTCCTGCCCATCAGCACCTGTGTAATGGCATGAGACCAGCAGAGTTCTTATGACTGATTCAACACTGACGTTATTCACACTTCTGTGCTGCTCCTGAACTCAGTTTAGACAGCTACCATTGTTTTACAGACCTAGACAAATCCATCACACGCACCATGGTGACAAAAAGCAATAGGGTACAATGCAGTATGTTACTCACTCCACCTTCTATTTCAGTCTTTCATCACGCTTAGCTAGACACAGAAATGAGGAAATGTCTTCTGACCCGTTTTATCTTCTTGTGTTTCTTCATGATTTCTTTCTTTCTTAAATTAAATATATATGAATACATACGTATTCTGGTCAAGAAATGCCAACTCAGGGGAAAAAAAGAAAAAGGTGTCTCAGACGAACACAAAAACCAATCAACTAGCTTTTTGGGTTTAAATAAAATAGATGATATAACAATGAGAGTGCCTCGGAAAATTATCATTCCAACAACTAGCCCTCAAAACAGAGGATGTGCGGTAAGGCATTGATTTGATAAGGTGGCGACAGGTCTTCTGTGGTATCTGGTACTATAATATTATCAGCAGGTCCTCTAGTTCTTGTAAATTGGGGTGGTGGTGATATTGCGCAAACCTGCTTTTCCAAATCAAATCAGAAATGTTCGACTGGGAGAATTTGGGTTAACCGTCATGCTTCTTGAACCATTCCTTGATTATTCTGGCAGTGCAGCATGGCACATTATCCTGTTGGTAAAGGTCGTCTCTGTCAGTGAACAAAGTTGCAATAAATGCAATATACATATCCAGCCTGTGTCTGCCCAACAAACACAGTCTCACGACCAATTCGTACATATTCGTACAAGGTGGCAAAATCATGCAAATTCATACAAATTAATACGACCTCACTTGTACGATTTGTCTAAACCGCAGTAACGGGTAGGTTTAGGGGCGGGGTTAGGTGTAGGTCATTTGTACAAATTCATAAGTACAATTTAGCAAAATTTCATTTGAGTGAGGTGCAAATTAGCCACCTCGTAAAATATGTACGAATGGCCGTGAGAGAGGGTTGGCCCAACAATGCATTCAGGTGCCATAGCCTTTGTTTCTAATCAAAGCATCCGTATCAAGGAATCTTAATTCGTCAGAAAAGTCCACTTTCTTCTATTCATTCATGGTGTAATCTCGATGATCTTGTGCACGTTTAATGCATTGTTGCCACATACGCAGGCAATTGCAATTAACTGTGTATTGTGACACATTGCCCTGGTCACCACTGTTGCTGCTGCTGGTCATTTGTCGTACTGTGGCAATGCAGTCACTGTGTATAATGCGTGACAGTCTCTGCTCCCCCTTAGCATTACTGATCTGCGTACTATTTGCTTATCTGGCCATCTGTGCACAACACTACAAAGCACATGAACAACCCACAAAGTGCGCCATTTCCGAGAACTTTTAAGGCGCCGGGCCATTATAATTTGTCCTTTAATGAACTCTGATAAATCAGCAGTTTTCTGACTCTGACACCGAACACTCTACCATCCGAAAGCCGGTCCTTGGGTGGTATATATTCTGCTCTGTAATCTGCACCTGCATCACCATTAGGTTGCCAGGTGCTCTAGACTGAGGGTGTTCATAATGACCATAATGACCTTTCATGTTGTGATTGAAAACATCCTGCAAAGTTTTTAAACCTGAAAGTGCACTGTGTATAAAGTTATTGTCTGTCAAAAGAAAGACAACTCTCAATCACTGAACTTGGACGTTTTTAAAAACGATTCCCAAACTGTTTCATAAGCATATTTCTTACCCACTTGTTGTGCATGCAGAACTGGGAAAACTTAGAATGAATTAAAATATTCTTTGACACTAGGTGCTGCTTTTGGAATGTTAAAAGCTCACAAACACTGCTTTAAATAAAATCGACCAATCAAGACAGATAAGCGTGACACAAAGAAGTGGTCTGGAAAAGAAATTATTAGACAAATCATTTGGGAGTCATTGAACAAATAACGTAAAAATAAATGTATGTATTATAAGAAAAGTGAAAGTGTTTTTTTGACTGCATTCATGTCAACTGGATGTTGGGGACTCCCAACACCAAAATATGAACATTTCACAACCCATAATAGAGGCGCTTTAACGTATGCGCAAAAATTGTAATATTCCATAAAACATTTGCAAATTAGCAGTTTTCATGTAACATATAGATATGAGGAAAGTAGAAGCCATTAAATATTATAAATCGCTAGTGCCTCAGAACAAGCAGATGAAACCAGCCTAATCTCACAGCAATTCGTACATAATTTATGAGGTGGCTAATTCGTGCGACAATCATACGTTTTGCAAAATTGTATGTATTTTACGAGCTACCAATTCGTATGAATTTGTACTAAAGACCTACACCTAACCCTGTCCGTAAACCTACCTGTCACTAGGGTTTTAGGCAAATCGAATAAAATTGTACGAGTGAGTTCGTATTAATTCACACGAATTAGCCACAACGTAAAATACATATGAATTGGTCATGAGACTGTATTGGCTGAAACACAATAAATGCAGTCATTGCTTTTGGAGGTGAATGCCTGCTGTTTAGCAACACCGTGTGTAAGATAGTTATATACAGTTCAAACACAGAAATACTCATACGAATTTGCAAAATGCATTCCCTATTCACATTAACCCTTTTTTTCAAAAACCACTTCTAACAAAGTTAACAAAGTAGTGGTTGTGGTTGTCTGTCCTCCTCCTGGTTCCCTGCCTCCTGCAAACAGAAAGACTCTTTAGTTCTCCATTTATTATTCTACAGCGATTGTCTGAATTTCAGTTATTCAACCTTTATTTAATGTCCTATCTAATCCTATAAATAAACATTGTTACGCTACTTACCACCTTGTCAGTCCGCTTCCTTACAGAAGCTTGGACCTACTACCGATCGCAGGATAAGTGCTGGAGATCCGTTCCAGGAACTAGTGAACGCTGTCTGTAAAGCTCTCCCTGCCGCCGCACCACAACCCACCCCACCAACGGCACCCACTCCTCCATCAGCACCTGCACAAAACCCGAAGTAAACAATAGTTCTTAATCCTCTGCTGTTGTTTGTCCCATGGTGCGAGCGACACCCTTCTCTGGCGCGGCAGGGATTGCAAAGGATTTTTGTTGCAATGTGCCATTACATTCGCTTCCTACCCCAATGTGTATGCAACTGACAGTTCTAAAATTGGGTATGTTATTTCCTGCCTCTCAGGGACAGTGTTACGATGGGCCGAGTCATTATGGAGTCAAGCGGGGCCAGCTGTAAATTCTTACTCAGCCTTTTCTTCACATTTCCTGGAAGTGTTCGGACGAACGGATCATGAGTCATCAGCAGGTGCAGAGCTGTATCATTTTCATCAGGATAACTTAACTGTTCTTGAATATTCCATTACATTCCAAACTCTGGCAGCCACGAGTGGATAGAATAAAAAGGCACTGATATCTTTGTTCCGGCAGGGGTTGGAACCCAATCTTTATCTGATGCTGGCACTGTATGATGACTCAATTGGTTTAGAACGATTAATGCAGTTGGCCCTTCGCTGTTCTGCTCGGGTAACGGCCTACTCGCAACACCTCCCTAGCACTGTCCCGTTTAACACCTGCCCATCAGAGCTCCACAGCCCCCCAGAACTGTCCTCGGAAACCATGCAGTTTGACAGATGCTGTTTAGCGCCAAAAGAGCGTCAATGATGGATGTCGATGGGGCTATTTCTGTTTTGCTGGCAACCTGGTCACTTTCTAAAGGAATGCCTTCAATGTCTCCCGCGACCAATGGTGAGTACTATCTTACCCATGCACGAAAAGATGCACCCGTTCACATTCCCAGTAACTATTACTCCTAAAGGTGTCTCCATCCCTGTTGCAGCTCTTATCAACTCCAGGTTGGCAGGCTATTTCATTGCTGGTCACCTCGCATAGAATAAAGACTACCCCTACGGAATCCAGATACGAAGTCCAGTCCATCACAGGAAGGCCTATAACTGACAAGGATGTGAAATGTTGTGCAGGGCCTGTTCATCTACTCATGGGTCAGTGCCATGAGGAGGACATCTGGCTACTGGTTCTGGAGGGCTCCACCATGAAAGTGGTATTAGGGCGTCCAAGGCTGGCGAGGCATGAACCCATCCTCTTCTGGGGCTCGAGAGAAGTTTTGAAGTGGGGTTCTCATTGCTGGCCTGAATGCTTCCCTAAATTACCTCTCCAGGTTCTGCGTACAGTGCACATATGTACTACTTCTATTGAAAGTCCTGTTGATAAGCAATCTGTTGTCATTCCCCCAAATTATCAGGACTTCCAGGTTGTCTTCTGCCCCAGGAGAGCTGCTCGCTTGTCACCACATTGCCTATAGGACTGTGTCATCGATCTGCTCCCGGTTGCTCCAGTGCCCAAGGGAAGGATATACCCCTTATCTATTCCTGTAAACAAGGCTATGGAGGAGTACATCACGGAAGCTCAGCAACATGGCTACATCCGTCCCTCGACTTCCCCTGCTGCGTCCAGCTTCTTTTTTGTCGCCAAGAAGGATAGCGGACTCCACCCTTGTATGGACTACCGGGCATTGAATAAGGTCAGTTAGGGGATCTTGGCAAGGTTGAGGCCATCACCAACTGGCCAGTCCCTACCTCAGTTACGGAGTTACAAAGGTTCCTAGGCTTTTCCAACTTTTACCGCAGATTCATAGATAACTATAGCACACTAGCTAGCCCCCTCACCTCTTTCCTCAAGAGAAAACCCAAGACTCTAACCTGGAACAATGAATCTGCACAGGCATTTCACAAACTAAAAACTGCTTTCACTTCTGCCCCATTCTAGTTCACCCAGATCCCAAGATACCCTTCGTAGTGCAGATAGATGCCTCCATGACAGGAGTCGGAGCCATGCTTTCACAGCAGCAGGGGAATCTATAGGAAACTGACCTCGGCAGAGATTAATTATGACATCAGGAACAGGGAATTTCTCGCCATCAAGCTGGCCCTAGAGGAATGGAGGCACTGGTTAGAGGGGTCAATTCATCCTTTTCAGGTACTGGCTGATCATAAGAATTTACAATACTTACGTGAGGCACAACGACTTACCCATTGTCTTAGCTGCTCTCTCCTAGTGTGCTCCTTGATCCTCCGTGTTTCTCCAGGTCTTCTGTCTCCTCTCCGTGTCTTCGTCTGGTCAGTGGTCTGTAGTTATGGTCGTCTCGTCTGTCCTCCTCCTGGTTTCCTGCATCCTGCAAACAGACACACTCTTTAGTTCCCTTTCAGTTGGTCACTATGACATCACATCGGTGACCGACGAATAGGAATCTCGCTTCGAGATGCCAAACAAACTCTGCGTGTATTCAAACACACCAATGATTTTCATTGGCA
>JAUCMU010000063.1:3248602-3259905 GCA_032275025.1 Enteromius treurensis | reverse complement strand
ACAGGTACAACTTTTACACAGTGGAAAACCAAACAGAGCCGAGTCGAGCTGGTACTGTGTAGTGGAAAAGCGCCATATGTGTGTACACAGCGTTTTAAATCATGGCGGGTGAGGGCGTTTTCATACGTGTTTAGCCAATCAGCATGCGCTAACAACACTGAGAGTTCCTGGTACTTTTTTAGGCCCTACTCTGAAGAATGAGCTAATCTAGTTCCTCCAAACTAAAATAGTTTCTAGTTCCTGCGAACACGGCAAAAAGAGGGTGGTTCCACAATTAAGTCAATTAAGTTAAGTTTTTTTCCCGTGGGCCTAAAGTTATCAAAAATACAAATGCTGTTGAAACGGTGAGAGATTAGTAAGCTATTCCACACAAAATCAAATATTTCTACGTTAAAACGCTGACCTGCTGGTACATAGGCTGCTGCCCAGGCATGTAGGGCTGTTGGGGAGGCATGTTGGGGTCTTGTCCTGGAAGAGCGGTCATCATATTCTGGAGAAGTTAAAAGCAATCAGTGACAGTCTCCAAACTTTCCATCCCATATGGCTTTTTGTAAGCGGGGAATAACATCAGATCTAAGACGTACAGGTTGTAACGGAAGACGCAAGCTGCAATCTTATACATACAGTAAACGTACCTGCATGCTGTATGGCTGGTAGCCCATGTAGGCAATACCGTTGGTGGGGGGAGCCTGGGACATCGGGGGCAAACTCTGAGCTTGAGAGACCACATTCTACAACCACAAACAACCACACACATTAATGCCAAACACGAAGAAACATAAACTGAACCACAATTAAAACTCAATTTTGCTGCTGTGATTTTAGGTAAATGTAAAGAGGTAAGTTGATCTTGAAACACATCCCCTGACCTGGTAGCCCTGTGTAGGTGTGGGCTGGTAGTTAGTGTAGGCAGGGGTGGTTGTGGGAGGGGGTTGTGGCTGCCCACTGGTGCCTGCAGTCTGATACATGTAAGCGTTCACCATGTTGGGATCTATAAGAGGGTGAGCAAATTAAACGATTAAATAAAGTGCCACGTGTGATGCCGATGTGGTTTATTCACTATGAGAGATGGTTGACCTGTAGCTGACACAGGCATGGCCTGGTACGGGCCACCGGCAGCTGTCTGTCCGGGCTGGTTCATGTAGACTCCATGCATGGGCGACCCCTCCACTGAGCCAGCAGGACTGAACGTGCCAGGATAGTTGGGAGGGCCGGCGGGGGGATACACCACCCCTCCTGCCACGTTAGGAGGAAGCGACTGCATCTACAAGCACCAGACGACACATTACAAATACTAATTGATCAAAATCATCTATTAATAGTGAAAATAATCAGCATAAAACATAATTAATATGATCTTTTTTTTGCCATTTCAGAACATATAACAAAAAACAGGGGAAGGAAATATTTGATAAAGCTCAGTAAAAGCACTTTTACCTGTTTATAAAGATCAAATAAGTAACATAATGTGTGTAGTATTTATCATGACTGATTCTCAGGGCGCACCTGGGCGTAAGGCAGAGAGAAGGCAGGCATCTGTGCTCTCATCTGAATGGTGTGCTTCTGCTGCTCCAGACGCATCTGTCTCTCCTTCTCCTGCTCCTGTAAACGCTGGATTGCGAGCTGTCTTTGCATCTCCAGGTACTCCTGCAGTAACCAATCAGGTAACACAGTCAGGTTTCTCATATCGCACGTTTCACAGACTCTTAAGAAAAGCAGCTTGCCTGTTTCTTCTGCCTCATGATCTCCAGTTTCTGGGCGAGCTGGATTTGTCTCTGTCTCTCAGCCTCCTCAGCAGCCCGTCTCAGTTTCTCCCTGTGCTCCTCTCTCAGAGCGTTGAGTGCCGCCCGTGCGTCACGCACCTGCGCCAGTTTGTCCTGAAGACCCTCATAGTACACTGAGTGAGAGAAGAGACAGCGTTCACGATCACAACGCACCTTGTATTTCAGAGGTGTTAGGGATGACGCTTTGAAAACGCAAACCAACCAGCTACAATATATTTGTGTCGTTTGGAAAGAGTAGATATCTACACGAGAAGTTAATAACAAAAAGATCTGGATGCTCGCTTGAAGGCAGCAGTTTTTCAATATATTTACATAGTGTCTTATGAAATTATTTATTTCGAATTATTTTAATAAATCTTATTGCTGTCACACAACTAATCGCAATTAATCGAATCCAAAATAAAGGTTTGTTTACATCATGTGCGTGTGTACCTCTATTATGTATATATACACACATCTCTGTGTGTTTATTTATACATTTAAAAAAAGAAGTTATGATTATATTTTAAATATATTTAAATAATACAAATTGTGTGAATATAAAAATATACATGTTAATATTTTCTAAATATATTTAGAAATTATAAATATATTTCTATTGTGCGAATATAAATACATACATGTTAATATTTTCTAAATATATTTAGAAATTATAAATATATTTCTATTGTGCGAATATAAATATATACATGTTAATATTTTCTAAATATATTTAGAAATTATAAATATATTTCTATATACATTTCAATAGCCATAATATACATTACAAAGTACACACGCATATTGTGCAAATAAAAACTTATTTAGAAAGTGATTAATCAAAATAACCCCTGAAAAAATGTATTTATTTCTGATAAATGCTATAATACAAATGATATAATAACTATATTTATATTATTAAGTGGCAAATAAATTTTTTTTTGATGAAAAATAATTAATGCTACATTGGTTTCTAATTATTTCAGCAGATATGCAAAAACACATTTATTATAAAATGTACAATTGTACAACTTTAGGTAGTTCATTATGTATCATGGACTAAAAATCTGACCTTACACAGCGTGTACCGTTTAAATTGTTTTGCAAAATGTAAATTAAATCCGAAGTATTAAACAGCAAAAATCAAATGCAGTGTTTTTCACTATTTGGCATTAATGAATTAATAAAGCAGGCTTTCTATGCACACGGGAAAGACCTCACTAACTGATAATGTAATTATGTTATGATTATTATTCATTTGCAGCAATTAACTGTTTTATTTATTAGTTGTTGCAGCCCTAGATCAGATCACAACCTGTTTTGGACCCCATTTACACCTATATTTAGCGGTGTGTGTTCAGTGCTGATACCAGGTGGACACGGGCTTGAGACAAACATGCACACATGACTCACGTCTCTTTTCATCCAGCTGGTTGAGTATTTCCAGCAGCTGCGGGTGCATGTTGTTGATGGACTGGAAGAGAGAGAGCACAGCGCTGTCGTTGGTGATGCTGCGGCCGCGCAAGTGGTTGCTCTTCATGCGGTTAAGGAAGGTGGTGACGGCGTTCTGCAAGGCCTTCAGGAACTGTTCGTGGTTCTCCTCAGATTCTCCATTCTGATACTGCTGCTGAAGAGACAGACGCAAGACATTCAGTGCAGAACATGATTTAACAATGTTCTTGATTAGCAGTTTCCAGTGCCGCAGGTACCTCCACTATGTTGATGGGTTGGACCGGAGCGTGGCTTTCCACTGGTTGGCTGATTGGCACTGGCACTGGCACGGGCTCAGCCAGTGAAACTGGAGCAGGAGCGGAGGGGGTGGGACTCTTGCGAACCTCTTCCTGTTTCTTCTCCCAGTAGGTTCTGTTTAGGTAGCGGGCCAGCTGGAAATATTCAAAGTATTATTTAAAGATACCGATTATTTTTGGTTGTGTTGGTTGTATTTAAATCTATGCCATCACATGGCAGATACAGATTAAGCATTCAACAATATAAAATAATATTTTATAATAATTAATCCTGGTTTAGGATTTTATCAAGTGAAATCTTTAAGTATTACTACCTGATGTTTTTTTTTTACATGAAAAAATACAATAAACAGATTAAAAAAAACATAATTAAATAAAACAATAATTAAATACATAATTAAAAGTGACATGATGTAACAAAATATTTTTATTTCCTATAAATGCTGCTTTTGATCTTTGTTAAGTATGAAAGAATACTGAAAAAAATTAATATTATTGGATAACAACATTAATATTAATATAAGTTATAATAATTATAATAAAAAAAGTTGCTTTAAGCATATTAGAATGAGTTCTGAAAGATAAAAAATTGCATCACAGGAATAAATTACATTTAAAAACATTAAAACAGAAAAAATAATTTTAATATTTTTTATTTTTATACTTAAAAGATGAATGTTTTTTTAAACAGCAGTGTGCATAATTTTATAAGACACATTTACTGTGCTAATACAAAATCTAAAAGAAATGATTTTTGAAGAAACTATTCCTTCGAAATGATAGTTTTTTTTTTACCTCTGGATCCACGTCTTCGGCCGATGGAGCTGATGAGTTCTGAGAGGTAAAAAGACAAATGATTAACCCACTAAAGATACATTTAGACAAGGCTTTTCAAACAGTAACTTTAATGAGCGTTTCTCACCACGGGAGACGAGTAGAGAGTGCTGACAGGAGGGGCAGAGGAAGTCACCGGGGTAGGATCGGCTTTGGGGTACGCAGAGTAAGTGGTCTTCTGTCTCTGTAAACAAACACAATCATCACGTGACCCCTTATTCATGAGGACAGGACGGCTGGCTTACAGATGTCAGACATCGTACCATCCTCTCCTTCTCCTCCGCCTCACTCTGAGACAGCGCGATGGCCAGCTGCAGCTCCTCTTCCTCCTGCAGCGCGGCCTCGTCTCTCTTAGGAGGCATCTGAGGAGCAGAGCAGCAAGAGGAGGTCAAGAAGAAAACAACAGAAAGTGAGGAGAGGGAGCTGTACACATTTTGATTTCATTTAAAGATTACCGTTGCACAAATATAGAAATTTTGATCAAGACATCTATTTTTGTGTTGTTTTCAAAGAGAAAAAAAAAAATACTGGCTAATATTGGATTTTATAGATTAATAATTAATAATGAATAATTAGTAAGTTGTCAGATGATTGGCTTTTGATTGATTTGGATAAAAAAAAAAATGAATGCAATAATTAAATAAAAAAAACACCAACACTGATCACTGAAATTTTGGCAATCTATATTAAAAGGTGAAGAGCGTAATTTCAACACTATTAAGAGCACTAAAGAAAAGGGCAATTTGTCAGTTTCTCTGACGTTACATAGTCTCTACCTTTGATGTGCATCTAATCAATTGTTATGAGTAAACAATACTGTGTAAAGTTTGGAGTAAGACTTTTTTTCTTTAAGAAATAATATTTTGTTCAGCGAGGATGAAATAATATGACAGTAAAGAAATTTTATTTGTATGCAAACAGTAAATGCTTTGAGCAGTAAATCGCAGTAAAACCGTGCGGCACTGAAGACTGGAGTAATGACGCTGGAAATACAGCTTTCCATCACAGGAATAAATGACATTTTAAAATACACTAGAATAGAAAACAGTATGTAAAAACGTTACAGTTTTTTTTTTTTTACTGTATTTTCAAATCAAATAAATCATGCAGTCTTGATGAACAAACTTCAAAAGCTTCTATTATAACGAAATTAGCAACTCCAAAAAACAGCCAGCTGCTTTTTATTAATTCTATTTGGTCATACTAGTGGCACAGAAATTATACACTTCACCGTTTATTACTGATTGGAGCGGGATTGATGGTAAGCACACAAACGAGACAGTAATATGTGCTCTCACTCATGAGCCTCAAAATTGCTTTGCATTCAGGGTCCAAATAAACTTGTTCGCGAACGATTGGTTTCAATAAATTTGGTGGTATGCTTCATAATTGTGACGCCCATGAGAGTGAGCCCTCTATGAAATGCAACTACTTACTGATTCGGTGGGCACTACCTGAGACTGCTGGGACAGAGGGCTGGTCAGGTACTCAGGGGGTAGCTCGGACTGCCCAGTGCTGGCGGCCTTCCCTTCGGCTTTCCTAGGAGGGGGAGAGAGGGAGGGGTGGCTGGTGAGGAGGAGGGGTTAGAAGACACACACATCCTGGTAAATTTCTGGGGGTCAGCAGGCTTATGAACATGAGAAACCCAAGGGACAACTAAAAGACGTCACATAAAAAAATATACTGTCACCTTTCTGTCTAATGCTTCCAACTTAACAGGGATAACAGGATTTATATACTACAATTTAAAAAACTGAATTCATAAGACATCATTATTTTTGAAGGAAGACTCATGAACCACTAGAATCTTTCAGATTTTTACATCATAAACTGACAGAATATGTAGTGCCTATTGTTTATTTATTTCAGCCCAAAATCTGTGGGAAATAATCTAGAAAAAGGGCCAGCTCCTCTGAAAATAAATAAGGATACAGATCTTATTTCTGCGTCAAGCTGAATACCCTTTCTCAATTTATTTATTCTTGATTTAACACCATGTCAGAAAGAGTTGCTATATTCATGGCAAGAGGAAACATTTACATTTTTAAAAATTCAGTTCAAATTCGTATCATTTTCCCTTTCTCAAAAGAACAAAAAATGAAGAAGAATGGTAGCTATTTGTCTTTTTAACATATACTCACTTGTTGAGAATCTCGAAGCAGGGCTCACAAACACGCACCTCCTTCTCGATGCCAAATTTGGGAATGGTAGAGTACTTCGACGAGCACTTCCCACAGAAAATCTGCCCACATGCCCTGCAGTGGTGCTGAATGAAGAGCAGTTACGCATCAGAAAACTGCCTTATAAATATATTGTGCTTCATTAACATGATACAGACTGAAGCAGTATATACCTTTCGGGTCATAACACCAAACTGAACCCTACATCTGTGACACTCCTCAGCATCCACCCAATCAGGAGCCTGGAAGAGAAACGCAACACACCCATGACAAGCCAAACATCTCAGAGCGCGCCGAAAAGTACCTGAATCACTCAAGAGTTAATTCTCACCCTTTCTGCTGCAAACATGGCATCACTCTCCTTGAATTCTGGGAAGGCGTGACCTGAGCGAGCAGAAGCGGTTGTTTTTCTTTTAAAAGTTTGACATCTTATTCTGAAGTATTTTTGCTATCGAGTTTAATTTGCAGCAATGCATAATGGATCATCTCATTGTGATCTGTCAATCACTGTATGTGTGAGTAAAGCCTTACCTTCCACCTTCATGATCTGATAGGTGTCCTGGATGACTTTGTACTTGGGCTCGTTGCGGAAGGCGTGGGCCCAGGCCTGGATCAGATAAAGGATCTTGTTCTTCACGTTCGGTTCGGGTTGTTTCTAAACACAAGAGTCACATTCTGTCAGTGTTGACTTAAAAAAAAATACATCCAAACTATGAAGTCAGAATTCAGGAGTTGCCTAACCGGTTGGTAAACAAAAAAGAGAGAGAGAACAGAAAAATAGTCTCTCTTTAACCACCTTTCCAACTTTCTCAGAGATTTTTAAATGTCAGAAAGCAAAAGAACTCCAAGAACAGTGTGCCGTTTCTGAACTTCCCCCAGCCAAATAAACATGTGATGGTGACACAATCAGGAAGTACAGTGCAGTATGAGTCACCGGGTCTGGCCCACTTGGAAAGATCATAAAAGCAGGGCCAAAGACAGCCCTTAAAGCAACAGTCACAGATTATAGTTTGAGTTTAGCAGGGATCACCTTGAACAGCTCCTTCAGCTCCTCCATCGTTTGTTTACTGGCCACTTCATCATGAATCGTCTGGCCACAGTTCTTCACCACTGACTCCAGGACCTGATGACATGTTCATATCAAGGACAAAACCTATAATGACTACGTAAGAATAGGGAAGCGGACACACCACAGCTATAACAACAACACCGCAGATGAACGGTACCACTTGAATCAACTTTTCAAGCTATAAAGAAAAAGGCACAGACAACAAAAGTGCGGTACTATTTAATTATTATTATATTAAATTTTTTAGTTAAATATATGTTGTGTTATTTATTCATTTTCATGGATTTATGTATTTGTTCATCATTTTTATAGTTTGTCATTATTATTTTAAACCAGTAGCTCACCCCAAAATGAAAATTCTGTCATTAATGTCGATTCAACACCCAAAAAACCTTCGTTCATCTTCAGAAGACAAATTAAGATATTTTTGATGAAATCAAATCAAAGGGTTGTCCCTCCAAAGACAGCAATACAACTGAAATGACCTCCAAAACATCAGTAAATCAGTGGCTCAACTTCAGTTTTGCGACGCTAGGAGAATACTTTTTTTGTACAAAAATAACATTATTTTACTCTCCCGTGGCTTACGTCTTCCTCTATTTTAGAGAGGATCTACATATGCGTACGCTTTCTTCTTGGTGCAAACAGCCACAGATTATGTACATGCATGTGTAGGGATATCAATTTTCGATCGTTTCCACAATTGATCGTCCTTTAAACTAACGATCAACTAATCGTTAAACCTTATCTACTGCAGGGGCATACAGACAACAGCATGACGGCATGTCCAAAAAGCTCTCCGAACGCCAGCTTCCTCACCCCAATGAAAGGGGTTTTAGTCTAAATAAAAAGCTAGTAGCAGGATATTAAAATGAATAGTTCTGATTCTGTAGTTACATGCGGGATCATTATAGTTTGCACTCGTTGTTTTTATACATTAACATTATAGCAATTAGGGTTGGGTCGATAGCCGATGCCATCGTCCATCACCGATAGCCGATAGACATCACGATGCTGAGTCGGCATCGTGATGCTCCGCCCGCCGCAGCAACCAGATCGCGAAAAACACACTTAATCTATGGCGGCAAATCTATGCCATTAATAAGAGAGCGCACCACTGATGCCGGCGAGCGCGGTAAATGATTTACGCGAGAGGAAAACAGTTGTACATGCGAAGAAACGGGGACCGCGAGCTCATTTCAAAGCCTTTAATAATAAAATGACCTTTTTTGTACTATTTATTTTGACTTCTTGTTGTTGTTGCTTGAAAACCCCTGGGCCCTGTACCATGAAGCCGATTTTGCTGGTTAGCCAGCTAAGTTTCAGTTTAGTTCGCACAATTTCTAGGTTTTAGGTACCATGAAATTGTTTGGCTTTTAGCAGTGTTCATTACCATAGTAACGTACGCTAGACTGCTAACCTGCTCCGGGGCAGGTTATGTTCTGGGTTAGAGATCTCAAAACTAAATTTGACCAATCAGCTTCCAGCAAGGTGACACATGTCTGATGCAATAAAGCCACTCCCCCAACTTCTCTACTCCAAATTAAAACATTGTTTGTAGATAAAATTAGGGATGCTCCGATCACGATCGCCCGATCTGTTTGCGCGTTTTGGTAGTAAACACGGTCCTGTAATAAGCGCTAAATGCTATCAGGTGCGTGATTTCACATTCAGCCGTATATACTACACACTGCCGTAGTTCACTGACGAGCTGCGCAAATCCATACGGATAAAGAACATGGTTTTGCGCAGCTCGTCAGTGAACAACGGCAGTGTTCGGAGTGATCGGAGCATCCCTATGAATTACGATGACAGTAGTATTGTTGTTTGCATATCATATGCTCATGCAGAGGTCAGTTGTTTTGAGCCACCATTCGGTCTGTATTTAAATTCTCACAGCATGATGAGAAATGGCCTTAGCTGCTCTGAAGTACAGTATATCAACTCAGGCCATGCACAAGAGACGTGGTGCTGTTTTAAAATGTAAAACATCAATCATAAAATTTGTGAAATGGATATACTTTATTTGTAAATCATTGTAACATATTTTAAGCTCAATAAGGCAATATAGATATTGATATAAATAATTACTGCATTAGAGCATGTAGCAAGGGTCACAACCGTAAAGGGACAGTTGGTCAGGAGATCGGCGAGATGGTGATGTTCCAGCGTCCGGGAAGGTAGGAAAAAGAGAAGAGAGCGAAGATTTCCGAGGTAAAGGCTTTTACTGTAGGTCAAGGACCAATGGTGTCACGGTGCTTTTGGAGGGAACCTTTTACGACTCTTTGTTCTCAACATGCTAATTTGCATATGCACAGGATTGGAGGAGGTACACAAAATTAGGGGAGATTCTTACAACACTGAATGTTGCAAAGATATCAACATACACTATCAATTAGATCATCTGAAGACGATTTCTTAGGTACCAAAACACGAAATGGATCTGGCAAGGGGATGTTTAGATCACATGTTTTTTGTGTTTATCAAAAACCTGCATTGAGTTACCTCTTGGGTTGATGAAAGCAGCACCAAAGCTTGTTAACACTTGTTAAATCTAACAAATAATTTGTGCCCGATTGGACCAAACGCTACACAAGTCTTGAGACAAATCCCAAGCCCTCAAAGAGTTAAAATAATTAAGTGACTAGTTTATTGATGATTATGCACTAGTGATGAACATCTGCTGTTATTGAGAATTATAGACGATCAGAATGCTGATGATTTATTGGTTAAAAATGATGACCATAATTGTGGTCAGTGTTTGCTTTAGTTGAGCTCATGACCCTTGACTCTTGTGGTAGCTCTATCTTAGAAACACAGCATGTGTTGTTGAAAAAGCTGGGAGGTTAGTGCTGGATTGTGAACTGTCTTCATATGATGAGATAATCATATGAGTGTGATTGGTAATTATTATTTGATTTACATATGTAATTGCTGGAAGAAAAAAAAAAAAAAAAAGAGGCAGCAAAGTGTCTCCATTAATAGAGACAGTGAAGAATTTTAAATCTAGGTAACTCAAACAATAATGGGTAAGACTTGTAAGTTTTATACACAAACAGAAATTAAGAAGCAGCATATGAATCTCAATAATGGTAACAGTCAACAAAATGCTTCATGATGCAGTGCATGCTGGGTAATATCATAGTAAAAACTCCCATCATGCATTGCAGTATGAAAAAACTGCAACTTCTCTGTCTCTCCACAGGTTTCTCACACTGGTTGTGATTATGAGGAGATTAAAGGCACTCAGGAACAATTTCCCACAAACCCATCTGATTCTTCTAATGCTGTTTATGCCACTGCTCAATTACCCACAAACCCCTCTGATTTTTCTAATACTGTTTATGCCACTGCTCAATTACCCACAAACCCCTCTGATTCTTCTAATACCGTTTACTCTATAGTGCAGAAAGCCACTGACTCTCATACTTTCATCACATCTGCCGAGGATCTGAACTACGCTGTGGTGAATTTCCAGAAAGACTGTCCTGACAGAGTCAGATTGAGGAATAGTCAGGATTGCAGTGAATACGCTGCTGTCAATCATCTCACTGCCTGATGAGAAACAGCAGAAAATCCCACTGAACTTAAAGTGCCCCTATTATGCTTTTTCAAAAATTGTTGTTCATGCAGTGTCATGTAGCTGTATGTGAACATAAACTATCTGCAAAGTTGTGACGCTGACAGTGCACGATTAATAAAGTTATTG
>JAUCMU010000063.1:3229838-3248502 GCA_032275025.1 Enteromius treurensis | reverse complement strand
TGTTATGTACATGTACTGAACTGTTATTATTCAACCATTACCAGTAAATTCAGTTTTTCATTTTATGGCACCTTTAACTAAACTTAACATTAATCATTTATAAAAATCAGTTATTAGGTAAATTTATCTTTCGTAATTATTTTGCACGTTATCTGGTGCACTGATGAAATCATTTTAAAACACAATTCAAGTCAATCCAGAGTAAAAATGCATACCCTATGAAATGCCACACATTCTATGTTTAATTTCGTATTAAATGTTTCACAAAGAAAAATATGGCCTTGAGGCAGTGAGATTGGTTGGAAATTTTTTTACTTTTATTAAACTTCCTCTTCATATTTATTTTTCTCTTATTTTTTTTAACAGCGCAGATTGTCAGGAGCAGACAATGGTGTGAGATGATGCCTTGTTTGGATGACGAAGGCTGTGACCTATTGGTAAACAGAACGGGCTGGACATGTGCACAGCCGGGAGGCCGAGTGAAAACAACCACAGTAAGTATCACAAAACAAAACAACTCAGGCCTTAGACTTGCTTGTCAAAAAGGCTGGCGTCATGAAAAATTCCTCACTGGATCCCAATAATGATAAACGTATAAGCTTAAAATGCTTAAAAATGTAATTTTTGAATTATATCATATTTTTGCAATGCGTTTTTTTTCCAAACCCATAAGACTTTGGTTGATCTTCAATACACAAGCACAAAGATATTTTCAGTGAGACCTGAGAGGTTTTTGTCCCTGCTATTAAAAATCCAAAAAGGTTATACTGTCATACTATGAATTGAAAAAGTTTAATACAATTCTTGATTCGATCTCTTTTTAATCCAAGAGATACGGTTACTTTATATGAAATATTGATTATATTTATGAATTTATACTGCTTTATCCCCTCCTAATTTGTTTTTCAAAGATTAATCACAGTCTTATGGGTTTAGAATGATGAAGTTAATGATGATAAGATTTTAATTTTTTGGGTGAACTATCCTTTTAATTTATATTCAATCAAAAAGCTATTAGCTACAGATTTCTTACCATACAGAATCAGAGGCTTTCAGCCAGTAGTGTAGCTGGCATTGAGAGGGCTTTCTCTTAAAATTGAAGAATACGTCTCTTACCTATCTTGAATATTTGTCTACAGTACATCCTTGGTTAGTTTCCAACCAGGGAAGGATCTGGGACAAAACCAAAACCTCTCAGAGTGCATAACGTATAATGTTATATGCCCTAACTACTGTGTTGTTAAATCCCACCAGGTATCCTGACGCCAGTGGGGGACGATTTTCCCAAGAGAGGCGCGACGTACGGAAGCACCTCATCATTCTCCAAAGCTACAGCGGGGCGGGGGAGGGGAGCATTCATCATAGTCCTGTTAGCCCTGTCTGTCAGTCTCTCCATTAGTCCTTCAGTCTCATAAGATAAGGGGTGAGGACCTCTCGTCATGGAGTTTACGTGGACCGTGAGGAACGGATCCCCCTGTGCTGTCAATCAAAGCTGGAACCGGCCAACGTTTTGTTTGCAGACGGCAAAACTGGCAATATCGGTTGCAGGATAGTTTGCGACCTGGATCGTGAAACGTGTATGGATCTATCAAAATTTTACAGACCAAAGAAATACGGGCAAGTTTCTGTGTGGAAGGATTTCCAGTATGAACACCAACACACACACATCAGCTGCTTCGGCTTCCACAAATGCAAGCTTAAACACACATACCTGAGCTTTGTGAGGAGTTTTTCCAACCGAGCACATGCAAAATGGACAACAAAGACGTTTGCGACAAAACTGTTGACTTTCCTTTGATTGTAGGTTTGCTGCCATTGTTGTGAATTGGACTGAAATCTGTCAGGATTTGGAAACGTAGCGGGGGATTTGTCGAACCAAACATTATCCCCCTGACCTGAAGAGACTAGCCCACACTTGCGCTTCGGGAGAGACCATCCTATGTATTTTCAGAGTCATAAAGTTATATATATATTTAACAGTTTTATATGATGTACCTTTGTAGCGAACCTTATTTAACACTGACAATGTGATCCTATTCATAAAGGGTGAATTCAAAACAGTCACGTCCTGGAAAGTTATTTACGCATTGCTTTCTTCGCAAATGAGCATAGGAAGGAAAATAGTGTACTTGTGTATTTGTGAGTAAACTTTTGTTTTGTATCAGCATTCGACAATATACACACACAAAGCAACTGTAACCCACCTTGACAAGGTTATATACGTCAGCATACGGCTATGGGTCAAATGTGTTTTACCGCAGAGATTGTACACTGGCAAATTCATCTTATAAAAACTGTTTATGTGTCAGTCCTTCTGTGATATCTGTCATATCGAGACGGTCACCCCATTAAGATAATGGCCCTTATGAGATAATAGCTCGTCCGCCACAACGAGTGCCGTGTCCTGCGTGGTTTCTCTTAGACCATTACTCTGCCCTTGTTGGCCCCTCTCCTCCTCTCTCAGCGCCGAGCCTGTGGAGGAATGCTGCTGTCAGCCAGGCTTCAAGCTTCATTTAACATCACTAACAGCCTGCATTACACACGGCGTCTCTCAGCTACAGCCGCAGTGCCCCACAATATCACCCCCCTCACAGCCCAAAAGTAGCCAAAGTGTTTATGAGGGTTTGAAGGAGAACGATGTTGTTTTTATTGAGGCTTTTAATAAGATCTTAACAACTTGCATTAATCATTTACTTCAGTTGTAGGTCGAAACAAGTGTCCCTTCATACTTAAACCTGAAGTTAAATATGCTAAGTTGCTGAAATACATTCTTCTGCGTCAGTTTAATATGCAGAGACAGTAAGCCATTCGCAGGCTAATTCCCCTGTGACATATAAACACTGTGACTCAGAATATTTTTGCTGTTTGAGGATATCAACCAGCCTGGTACAACAGTCAATTGACTAATGATGTGGAGTTTGAGGCGAAGCTATTTGTTTGAATATTGTTGGTTTTATTGTCGCTATTAAGAACATCAGTAGGTGATTAACATAACACTGAACACCATATGTTAAACTGAGATGTTTTATGCAAAAATACTTGTTATACACTAGTCTTCATGGTATTTTCAAAACATTTTTGTTGTTCGGGAATCAATGACCCGGGGCCTGTACCATGAAGCCGGATTAGCTAAGGTAAGTTTAGGTTTAGTTGCACCAATCCTGGGTTTTAGGTACCATGAAATTGGTTTGGCTTTTAGCAGTGTTCATCGCCATAGTAACTTACGTTACACTGCTAACCTGCTCCCAGGCAGGTTATATTCTAGGTTGGAGATCTTAAAATGAAATTTGACCAATCAGCTTCCAGCAAGGTGACACATGTCTGATGCAATAAAGCCACTGCCCCAGCTTCTCTTACTCCAAATTAAAGGACACTACATAGTAAAACATTGTTTAAAGATCCGACTGTCTGATTTTTTTTGATTATTATTTTTAGAATTACTTTATTTTTTATATAATTATTATCTCCTTAATCCATTACACAAGCCAGTTTAGTTTAATAGTAATTAGGCTTTTAAATTAATATAAACATAGATAATATGCAGTATAAATAAGTAAACATGACTACATACGAGTTTATATTTTTAAGTGTATTACCTATAGTGTTTGTTGTTTTAGTGTTATACTTAAAAAAAATTATATATATCTTTATAAAGTAACTTTACAGCACGTTTCTCTTTTTACGTTTTCCACTTTCATTGATAGATCGTCTCATCTTGCTCTGTGAATGTTTCAATTTTTCATATTGTTCAAACTTTTAATCTTTGGTTTGAATGACTCTCTCACGAGAATTGAATCACAGTTTCAAGGCATGTGATTGGCTGCTCATTGCTGATGTCACACTTTTTTTATGTGCACGTGCAACATTAACTCAGGATCAAGCCTGGGTTAACAAAGAAAGTTGATGACCAGCTTCATGGAACCAACAAACCCAGATTGGAGTGGTTTGGTTTTGTCAACTCAAAACTAATCCTGTAACCCTGAGTTTTCTTTAGCCACCATCATGGTACAGGCCCCTGGTCTGCAGTGCTCTATAATTGCAGATAAGCTGCTACTTATTTATTTAACGCCATGTCAGCAACATTGGCTATGTGCATGGCGAGATAAAACATTTCTGTAGATGAGCTACACTTACCTCAAGGCCATAAAGCGCGACGTGTGGATTTTTGTCGTTGACTTTTTTCTTGATGGCCCCAATTGCATATTTTGCCCTGGTGGCAGGAAATTACAAAAACAGGATATAAAGAAAGTCAACGCCACATTTATCACAACCCATGACTGACATGCAGTCAAATTACAAAAAGCTTTATCTTACTGCGTATCGCCTTGTCGAATGAGGTCACATATCTGCAGAATAGACTCCCAGTCTGTCTCCAGCAGCAGCTGACTGGTAGCCTTATCTATGGAGGATTGGAGGAACATGAAACTATCATCGAGTGCTATGAGAAGCTCTCATGTTATTTGGATGTTATTTGCATTTTTGCTATGTCACACCATAGGACAGGATATTTTTTATTTGTCAACTACCCATATGTACTGTCTCCCATATATTTAAGGAATTTAATAATGTTTGATTTAGGGCTAGGTGAATTAGATTAAAATTAAAAATTGATTTTGCAAGTATGACGGACTTGAAAAAATAAAAGAAATCAGGATGTTTTCCACTAAATGAACACAAGGAAGAATCATATTTAATTATCATCATTTACAGGGACCAATATAATACAGAGCAGTAATAAACAACATGCACCAACCTATATTGCGATACACATTATACAGTATTGACCAAAAATGCGCAAAATGTAAAAGTCGCGTTAAAGTTATCGCATGTTGTGTAGTTTAACACACACTATAATAATGCATTAGTAATGATCGTCTTGTACCTATTGTCCAGTAAAACACACAATCTCAAAAAAATCAAGAATAGAAATGTGACTTTGTGAAGTCTTGTAAATGGAGTTGGTGTGTGTTTACCAGGAAGTTACAGTTATGTGGTAAACCTTGGGCCAAACCACCCTCTCTCTGTACAACAGCACTCGATTACATGAGCAAACGGGAACAACCACCCGTGACTAATGGCAATATTTTCACAATCTTCAAATTAACATTTTTCTTGAAGGTGTGGGCAACTGTAACGTTAAACACAAATATTCATATGAAGTGCCACGACAATGTAACGTTACATACAGCCTATGTCTCGTTATAGGTGCGGTGTAACTGCCTGCATAACAGTACAAAAAGACTTAACACATTGCACTTGTTAACGACTAACAGACACATAAGACAAAGATACGCAAAACAACGCTGCTTATGCTATTTGTAGCGTTAGCGTGTGAAAAAGAGGCCCGAAAATAGCTTTTGTGATGCTAACTAGCCTACGTTAAATAATCGACTTGTCAACTGCAAATACAACACAACACGGTTGAACTGAGAAAGATGTTCGCAATGTCATGTTTAAGTTCATGTCGCTAGTGTTTTGAGGCTCCGGTGGAAAAATGTAGACAAAAGACGTTAAACGCTAACGTTACCGTGACTGTGTTCAAACGGTGCTAGCGTTAGCGTTAGCACACTTCATCTAACGTTAACTGTTCGCGATACATCGGGGTGTCAGTCGAAATAAACAGTAAAAACGTTAAGTATAGCACATACCCAACAGCCTCTCAAACGTTCCGCCGCCTTTGCCCATTTCTGGTGTCTGTTATCGGGACGCTCGGTGTCTGTTTTGCTGTTGTTCACCTGTGTGAAAAAGCGAGTTTACTGCCGGGTGGGCACGCGCATGCGCGGACGACATGACGCACGTACATAAAAGTCCAAGTGACGGGAGCGTTATTGATCTTTAGACATGTTTTTATTTGTTTTTGTGTATACAGTGTAGGCAGTTATTTTAGTAGTACCTGTATTACTGGCTATTTTAGTGTAATCAAAACAACACAAAAATCAATGTTGTATTGATCAGTAGAGGTTTAACTGTTAACGTACCAAAATCCCTGCCTTATTTACACTGTGTATTTGTTGCAAACAATAATGCATCTTCAACTCTTCTTTAGATTTGTAGGTACTGTGATAAGTGCTACCTGAATAACAGTTGTCCCATACATAACAAAATGTAACCCGGTGCCAAGCACACTCTCCTTAGGTTCCTTTATCCTTTATACTCCAGCAGTCAAGACAACAATAAGCACTTTTCTATATTTTACAACCCCGGATATTCACTCGTAGCATTAGGTCATATATGAGTCACTACCTGGCGCAGTAGACAATGCAGCTATTGTAAATGCTGTGCTGTGGTACAGCATACAGTGGTATTGTACTGCTGTCTATAGAAGCAGCCCCCATAACAACAGCCAGAGATGCTCAGAGAGTCAAGTCAACATGAGCCAAGAACGGCTTCGTTCGGCCCGAACCGTTAACATGAGGGTAAAGGTTTCTCTGAAAGCATTTGTATTAGATATTCTTCAAATCCAAGCTTTGTGAATGACCTTGACCGAAATAACTTTAGGATTTATTGGTTATAGGTTACTAGATATTGGTACCAGCCTTTAAAATTATAATTTTGCTTTTATTTATGTTCATGGTGTTCCAAACCTATATGAATACATACAAAAAGCAGATATTTTGAGAAATATCTTCTTTTTTTTTGTCCATACAATGAGGTCTAATGACGTGTATATCTGTCATGGTGTAAACATCCTTTTTTTTTGTAAAGAAAGTACATGTGTAGGGATGTGAGGGTGATCAAATTTAATTGGCAATTTAGATTTTGGGGTAAATAATCATTTTAGGGATAGCTATTTTTAAGTGACACCTTTCAGATAGTTTAAACAATTTGACCCGGTTTCATAGACAGGAGGTTGCTAGCCTAAAAACCATGATTAGATTTGGCCATAGTTCAGTTAGGACATTTAACTCATTTTTACAAGCATGACTTAAAGCATTAATGGTGTGCGTTTTAAGACAAAACAAAGGCACTGACATGTTTTTAAGTTTTAGATTTAGTCTAGGACTAGATTTAAGCATTGTCTGTGAAACCAGGGGTCAATGTTAAGTATGTTAGCTTTATCTTAAAGGGATGAGATTTGTGTCATTAGTTTCTCAGAATCATATTGTTCCAATACCATAAGATCATATTCATTTTATAAACACAAATGAAGATATTTTAAATGAAACCTGAGAGATTTCTGCCCTTTCATGCCACCAAAACTTTGCCAAATCAAAATTTTATAAATTGCCTTCTTTGTAAAAGTAATCCATATGAATGAGTGAATCCAATCTTCTTGGGGAGGATCACTTGTTGGACACATTTAATTTAGCCTTTTATTTACTCGTGTAAATGCTGATCTAAGGACATACATAGAGCACACCAAAAAGGGTAAACTATACTTGTTTGTTCTTGTGCCACTTAACATATTGCAAAGATTTCTTTATTTCCACGTCTTAGAATCTTTTAGAAGTGTCAACATATTTGTGAGACGCTCTTCAGTGGAGAGATAGAAATGTCTAGGTGTCATTAAAAAATATCTTTAGTTGTGGTTTAAAGATGAAAAGAAGGTTTAGACCAACACGAGGGCAAGAAAAATGGTGACAGAATTTACATTTTTGGTGAACTATCCCTTTAACTCACATAAGTGACACCATCAGTCATCTTCATAAACAGACATATATCAAAGAAAATCCAGAAAAGAGCCTATAAAGGATTTAAGGTTTTATTATTGAATAAAATAATAGACAAATACAGAGACAGACTTATGAGTGGACATTAGAGGTGGCAAGGAAACTTGATTTCACATTTCTATTCACTGCCTCCATCAGACTACAGAAATATTCTGAATGATAAAAAATAGATTAACATTAACTTGAATCTATCACAATGGGAAACTCTAGCAGAGAAGGCTTTCGGGTACTGGCGTGTCGCTGCTGGTCATTAAACATAACCCTTGACCTGGGCCGGTCCTCCCGCTCGACGTGGGCTGCTCTCACCACTGCTAAATGTAGGAGAAGAGGGAATCCCGGGGGGATTTGACCCTGCGTAGAGGAGCGATCCACCGATCAAGAGCAAAGCTGAACCTCCCCAGCCCAAGTAAAGCGCGGGGCCGAGCTCACGTTTGTGAGGGGCCGCCACATAGGGGTCATAGAAATCCCTGATGATGGAATGGGCCGTCCAGCAGACGGGTACGAGGATGAGGAACCCCGCGATAACAAAAAGCACGCCGGACACTCGTGCCAAGCGTGCCTTGAGGCTCGGGAGGCCCACGCACTCAGTGCACTTGATTCCAAGAACACCCAGCGTGAGCGACAGGGTGCAGATGAGCAAAGCTAGAACCGTCAAACCCCGGGCAGCCTTCATGTCACTAGGAAGAGCCAGCAGGCTGTCATACACCTTGCACTGAATCTCCCCCGTGCTCTGCCAGATGCAATTCATCCACAGGCCCTCCCATGTGATCTGCGCCGTTACAATGTTGTTTCCGATGAAGGCGGTGACCCTCCACATGGGCAGGGTGCACACCAGGAACCCGCCCACCCAGCCTATGATGGACAGGACCAGGCCGAACAGCTGCATGCCAGTAGTTGCCATTGTGAATCTTTTCCAAGAACGATCACTTGGAAGCGCCCGATGGATGGCAGAAACCTTCCACACACTTCAAACGGCGGCGAGAATTACGAGACTTCCAAAGTGAGCTCCAATAAAGAAAGAGCGCAGGCTGAGAAGTGGACCTAAAGATGGGAACAAATGAATGTGTAAGTTAGGTAACGTATACAAATTCCTAAAACACATACTGGCAGTACTGACTCTTCACAATGTTCCTGAATTATTAACTGCCTTAAAGCGGCCGTGTAGGATCTTGCTCTTGGAAGGCCACCATCCAGCAATGTGTAGCTCCTTAATTTAACACACTTGAACCCACTAATCAAGGTGTTCAGGATCACTGTAAGCATCCAGGCTGGAAATTAACTCAGCAGGAACGTGGCCCTCCAGGAGCAGGATTGGATAAAACTGAAGCTCTGGACTCAAGTTAAGCCAGGTGTTTCCAGTCCTGCATCTGGAGGGCTCGGATTTTGTTCCAATTTAATCTTACCAGTTTAGAAGTTTAAGACCTGGAATAGTTGGTTCAGGTGTGTTTAACTGGGTTTTAATGTAAGGTTTGTTGGAAGGAGCACATTCCTGGGTTTAGCTCTATCGACAGCATTTAATTGTAGCATACAGAGCAAGAAAATGTGCAAACGTTGCTTGTCACAAGGGTAACACCTCCAAAGGGACAAATTTGGACCTTATCTACTCATAAAAGGTACATTTAATTATTTTAGAGCACCTGTAAGGTACTACTATGAACTGATTAGGGCTAGTTAAGGCACAAAGATGTCCCCTTCAGTGGACTAGTGACAAGCTATTGTGCCTCTAAAGGTACCATTTTTACATGTATTTATTCTGAAATTATTTCAGTTTGTTTTAAAATGGGCAAAACTTGTTGTTACAACAATCAGAGTTAAAGAAGGATTAACTCAGAAATGTGAGGCTCATGTTTGTGAAGCTCAAGCTCATGTGTTACTCAGTAAACATGTTTATTATGTAAACTGCATAGTTGTCGAAATTGACATTGTGGGGGAACTACTTTTTAAGGCAGATAAAAGTCTGGTTACGCGTTTTGAGATTGAAAATGAAAGATTACATTACATAACGATTCTAAAATATGATTATCACACTAGTTACATGTTAACAAGTGTACTGTACGATGCTACATACAACTCCCAAAGTTGTTGTTTTCACACTACACAACTGTCTCCCATAGCCGAAGCCTTTTCCAGTCGAAACACGTCACTTGGCAATATTTGGAGTCACAGACCGATCTATCTCTCAGGCATCTGCAATGTAAATTTTTCAGATCGTCATGTGAGCAAGCACCTATTTGCTTTTGACTTCATGCTTTTGCCACTTGTGACTTAAATCTTGTAGTATAAACCCACTGTAAGTCCTGTGGCAATATTACTAAAACTGTTTATGTTATTTTATCCTATCTGGTCCTATGTGGTTCTATTGTACACTCTCAGAAATAAAGGTACAAAAGCTGTCAGCGGGGCAGTACCTTTTCAAAAGGTACACTTTTAAACCTATTAGGTTAGAATATGTACCCTTTATGTACCTTTAAAGTACCAAAATGGACCCTTTAGGTACAAACATGTACATTTTGAAAATGCTATAAGGAAAAAAGAATGTGTTAAATGGTTAATGGTAAATTCCTGTAAAATTTACAGGAAAACCCGTAAACTGACATCCAAAGAATTCCCTGCATTGCATTTCAAATTTCGTTTAAACTTGCTGTTTTTTTCTTTGAAATAACTTTGTTTCTCCTTCTATGTTTATTTGTGTGTTACATGTAATGTTGTTAAATTAATGTTTATTGTATATTTAAGTTTAATGTCCCCATGATGGTTTTTAGTGTTGGTGTGAATGACACTGGGCACCTTAGTGTCACTATTTAAAAGCTGCATCATGTGACTTTTTCATCACCACCTGCATTTGGTGGTTATCAGAATATTTCAAAGGTACAGTACTTTAATAGGTTGGTATTTATACATTATATTAGCTAATGAAATTACTCTACTTAACTGTAAATCTACCTTAATACTGTAAAACCTGAAATGTTGTTACCGTATTTTTTTACAGTCGAATTCCAGAAACCACAGCTGCTGGTTTTTTACCATCATTGTTTTTACAGTGCACCTTTATTTCTGAGAGTGTATCATACCATTATGTTTTTTGTAATAGATTTCTGTGGTAATCGACATTATGCCACAAAATACTGTTTATGCAGCTTAACTTGTAACCCAGAACATTCCTTTAAATATTAATGTGGTACATAAACATTTGGGCACTGTTATGTACAGTGAGCATTACTGGATTCACTATACATCCGAGAGAATGGGCTCTTTTCACACCGTGGTGGGTGTAGAGCTACGCCTGGTGGGGTGAGTGGATTATCTCAGAAAAACATGAGGAGCCTTTGGACACAAGAAGCTTTCTTTGATACATTCAGAGTGGGCCAAGCAGACTTGAGTCTGTTTATGTCAATTCTGAATGTTGCTGTAACTGTGCTGCATAAGCATTTCTCCTCAAACTTTATCCTCAAAAAACATGTTAAAAATAGCCTAGACAAAATTATTAGTAACATATCAAATCATTTACTGAAGCGAACTTCTGGTTTCCATTATGAATGATTGAAAGAGTCGTTACCTGATGGATGACAATGAGTTTAACTCCTTCCACAGCGCTCATCTGCTAATTCTCCACCTTCCTGTGTCGTGTTGTACCTTCGATCTGGATGCAGAGCCTGACCCAAAATGCCATAAACCTGTGATGGAGGTGAGACCTATAGATTCAGACCTCTGAAGAGGCTCAGGTTTGGGGAATGTCTTTTGGGTTGTAAGTTTCAGAGGCAAGGAGAGAAGTGAAGTGCTGCCCTCTGGGATGCCAGCTCGAGTCTGTGCAGCGGTGGGCAGAAGCATGCGCTTATGTGCGCGTTCGTTTCAGTGAGTGAATGCGTTAATGTGTCTTGAGTGTGTCTCCCAGTGCCTGGTGTACCAGCACAATGACTCGCTGTTCTCTCGCCCTCGCGCTCCTCCATCCCCAACCCAAGCCGTCCATCTACTGCTCTTTTTCATCCTTCGCCTTCTCGTTCCTTGAAGTGAATTCTGGCATTTATTGCAATCTTTCATTCAATTTGTCTTTCATAAAAGTTCACAGAGAATGCGAGTTACATCTTACTTTCATGTCTCATGATAATGGCATATGTGTAAAGCTATAAATAACATTTGGGAAATAAATAAGTAAAAAAGTATATATAATTATAGCTAACGTACATTATAAAACTTCTTCTTTAAACGAGTTCTTTAAATTACAAACTGCAATATCATAATTTGATTATCATAAACTTTAAAAATTGTACACAGTTACAATTCTCTGTAGAAATTACAGTATTACCGGCAGCTGGATGCCAGTAACTTACTGTAGATTTAAATGTATGTTATTTACTGGCAACAGTATCTGAGTAAACAGATCATTACAGGTAAAAATAAATAAAATAACAGCCAACCAATATCAAAACCAACAAAAAATAAATAAGTTCTTGTTCCCAGAATGCTTTGCACGAGGCTGATTTTAATAGCTTTATTCTGTAAAGATAAAGACTTGTTTATGTTTAATGTTCATTTATAAATTAACAAACTTTTGACAATACATTTTATAAATATAAGTCTGCGGTACATGGCAACAAGCTGCATAACTACAGCAATTGTTTTTTACAGTGATAATAATAATAAAATTTCCCCACCATGATGCTGCAGTGTTGTGGGTTTCTTAAGTGGTCTGAGTGTTTCTGCTGCTATAGTCTCTTCTGAGAAAGAAGTGCACTTTAGCATACCTTTAAAAAGATTTTAACAGTTAAATTATTGTTACTTTGATTTAAATGAGCATTTATTATAATTTAAATTAATATTAAATGCAGTTAGTTGACCGACTTAATTAGGGCTTAAGTACATCTTTATACTGTACATAATGTCATAATTATCGTCTTTTAAATATGGTTAAAGTGTACTGCCGTGCAAAATGAATATCAGCTATGGCAAGCTAAATTTACAAGCTAAAATGACTTTAATGCACATTTGGAATGACGAAGCTACAATTTAGTACTTTTAAAATATATTATATAAAATCAATTGCAAGTAAGTGCTTTAGTACGTTAGTCAGCACATCTATATATATACTTGACAAAAGATTAAGAAAAGATAAAACGATGACTTACTTTAAAGTTAAACATTTAATTTGACATGATTACAAATGGCACTTTTTTGTGTGTTTTTTTACTGTAACTGTACTCTATTTAAGTGCACCCAGTTTCCTTTTTTAATTAATATTATATTATTTGCAAGATTTAGAAAACATATATACTTTTAAGATTCGAAAAACACTAAGTGTACTTCTTTTTTTTACAAGTGATTGACTGGCTTTTTATTATAATATTTTTTTCAACTGAATTGCACGTCTAATCGCATAAAAAACAGTCTACCTCTCCTGAAAAAAAACGGACGGTTTGAGGTCTCATTCTTGTTTGTAGTGCAGCAATAAAAAAATATCAAGCACCAGTAATAAATAAAAAGTATTTTTTGCAATAATAATAATAATATAATTAATTGCAATGGTAAAGAAAGAGAAGAGGCAGTAAGAGATAGCATATTGCTTCAGATGCTGCAGCAGCTGCTGCTGATGATAAGAGGAGCAGTGTTCTTTTCTCTGTGGGGTCGTCCCGGGCTGAAGATAGGGTGGAGCCTATCTGTGAAAGTATCTCTGAACGTGTAGATATGAGTCCCGGTATCCAAACAGTAGAAAGACACACGTCCCTCATCAAAGTCCAGGTAAATAGACAGTCTCTTAGGTTTGTGACTAAGGCTGAAGAAAGTCGGAGGGGATGTGTTCGCAATGTACTGGGTGCCATTCTTTAAGCTGAGCATCCAGAAGCCGTTGGCTGGACAAATTGTGAATTTTCCCTTTCTGTTGACAGATTGTTTGGCTACTCCCAGATCCCAGTCAGTCTTGTCTCCAACCTCCACATCCCAAAGGTACTTTCCATGGCTAAAGGCTTCCTTGGACATCACATTAGCCACCCGGTCAAACCTTTTGGGGTTTTCTGGGACTTCCTGACGCTTATTCGCATGTCTGACCTCCTTCCTGTCCTCAGAGATGTAGAGGTAAGCGTGAGCTGTCCGAGGATTCAGATTGACATCAACTGAAAAGAAAGACCGGTTTTTAGCTTTCCAGTGAAAATAATGGCAAAAAACGAATTCTATAAAAAACACTTGTGTACAATAAAAACACACCTGAGTACTTCTGCAGTCTCTTCAGTTCTGAAAAACAGAAATGGCACGTGAAACATAAATAAAAGGAAAATTACTTTTTTTAATTTAAATTAATTTTTTATATTTATACTTAAACTGCTCTCAAAGGACTGAGAGTTTGGTGAGTTCGCTTATTCAGCTAATTACAACACTTTTTTTTTTTCATTTGCAGGCCTTAAAACACACAAACAAATGCACACACACTCTGTCTCTCTCTCTCTCTATATATAAATATGTAGATACACTATCTATATCTACAGTGCTGATTAGATTACTAGTCAACTACTGATTACAAGCATACATGATTAAAATTGTATTCAGTAACATAATCTGAATTGCATGTAGTAATTTTTGATTATTTTTAGATTACATTACTTCTGACCTAACTTGTTTATCACATAGACTTAAATGTCACTATTGTGTACCGAGCTATTAATTAATAAAATCATTAAAATGCCAAATCCTTGGGAATCATTATATTAATAAATGAATTATACTTAACATTTCAAACATTAACATGACAGTACATGTGTATTTGTCCAGGCTTCCAATATATATATATATATTTTTTAATTTTTAATTTTTTATTTTTACTAATTAACTTTACTACTACTAACAGGCAATAGCAGGAGGACAACCTAGGAGGACAGTATTAAATACTGAAGTGTAGAATTATTTAAAAACTGCAGTCATACCAGCTTTAGAAAGTCTTTTAGCTTCCATCGTGACTGTATCCATGAAGTCCACCATAGCCTGCCTGGTGAAGCCAACACAAGGATCAGTCTCCAGTGTGACTTTAGTCCAGTCTCTCATCGCTCGAGGTATATCACCAAAGCTCTGTAGGTGACAATATGTCAATTATTTTATACCACGCAATAGATACTAAAAGGAAAACTTCACTTCATTTAAAATAAAATGATGTCATTGTCTGCTTGGCCTCGTGTCATTCCACATCTAATTTAAAATTTTTGAGAATATCAATTTCAGTCTGTTCTTCACTTATACAGTAGCGAGCTATATGACATGATTTCACATTCATAACTACATTTATTGTTTTCTTTGGTTCTTTCTAAACCTTTTCAGAACAGACATTCCTAGTTGTGTGGAAAGAGCTGTAAAAATTCTTCAAAAATTCTTAATGTTATACTGAAAAAAAAAAAAGAACGTGCAGGTTTGGAACAACATGAAGGTGAGTAAATGATTACTGGATTTTCACATTTTGGAAGAACAATAGTAGCCTATATAATACTAAAAATAATCAATTTGAAAATATGAGTGAAAATATAAGTATTATGAGTGTAGCATGTCATTTTAAGGTAATAACAGATTCACTTCTTTCTCTCTCTCTATATATATATTAGTGTATATATAAAATAGTATTACTAATATAGTATATATTAGTTAATAATAAACAAAAAGTGTGATTTTTGTATTCAACATGTCAAACATCGTAAAGAAACATTAAAACTTTGTTTTACTGTATCATCCAAAGAGAAACTAAAAGCGGTTACTTTTTTAAGACGCTCCTTGTCATTTAAGTGCTCAGGGTTGGTGTGTCCATTTTCCAGTTCCAGGATTTCTTTCTCTAGGTCTTTTACAAGTCTTTCAACTCTTTTCTCCGCCTCTTTTTGTTTCTGCTCAACAGCAGCCACTACCAGTTTATGGCTCTTCTCTAAGGAGCTCAACAGAGAAGAAAACACCCTTTGACTCTCCTGAACCTCCCGAAGACATGTGCTCTGTTTGGAGGAAGAACAGGTTTTATATAGCCTAATTCAAACCACAAGATTATCCAGAAAATCCAAAGGAATAATTCAACCCTCCCCTCAAATAAACCTATATGTTAAAATTGTAATGGCGGTCATTCACCATCTTGTAATCGGTCACAAACCTTTAGGAGCTTTAAGGAATTCTGAAGTTTCTCAATCTTCTGAAATCGCTCCTGAATCATTTTCTGCACCTCTCCTGCATCTTTCTGTTTTCCGTAGATGAGTGTAGAACAAAACCACATGACTGTTATTTTATTTATTTACTACTTTATTTACACTGAGCAGCAAATCAGCATTTGAGAATTATTTCATCCAGCATCATGTGGCACTGAAGACTGGAGTAATACTGTTGAAAATTCAGGTTTGCGGCACAAGAATAATTAAAAATGTAAAATGTATTCAAACCGAGTTAACTTAAATTGTATTATTTGACTGTATTACTGTATATTTGATTGCATAAACATAACCTTGGTAAGCAAGTACCGTCAAAAACATATGTAATATCATAAATGAGAGCATAGACTTTGTTTTTAATAATAAAAGTACTCACAGGTTCATCTTGAAGTTCATCCATACTGAAGAACTTGGATTTAGCGGCCAAACGCGTCTTCCGGTAGTTTTCAGTGACGTCCGCCAGTATGCGGTTCACGCTGATACTGGGCCTGGAGCCGAAGGCCCTCCTACAGAGCGGGCACTCGTCTGACCCGCTGCGGCTCCAGTAAACACGGAGACATGCTTTACAAAAGCTGTGTCCGCAGGGCGTTGTCACAGGGTTGCTGAAGATCTCCTCACACAGAGAGCACAGGAAGTGCTTCTCGGACAGGAGGCTGATGGTAGATTCCATTCCTGAGAGGATGCACGTATTGGCAACATTAAAAATACAGCTTACAGTAGATCTCCCTTATTTATAATAAAATACATAGTTACAAACTTAACATTTACAGCTTAAACACTACTGTTCCCAATACTAATAGGAAATTACTACTGTAATACCTTTTGATCGCAATGTAAAAAGTGATTTCTATAGTAATTAATTCAAAATGAACTGTTCTTGAATTAAACATAAATGAACCCAGTCTCACGTACATATTTACGAGGTGGCTAATTCATATGATTTTTGCTAAATCGTACGTTTTTTGAGCCTACACTTCCTCACTAACGCTACATTTCTGGCAAAACAGAACTTCATATTTTGCATTTAATTTAAGGATGTTTATGTGTTGTCCCCTTGGTATTATAAGGTTATCTTTCTATCTTATGTACACTAGGCTATGTGATAGATTTTTTTAAAAACAACAAAACAGTTTTATCTACAGTCAAATGGAATGCAGAAACTCGATAGGCCTCAAAACGACTCGGAATGCAGATAAAACCTACAGGGTTACTGGAAAACAAGACAAAAATAGCCTACTGAGGAGGACGTTCTTCATTTTCAGCATGGCTTTTATTAATTTACAACTTATATCTGCTTTAATTTTGGACTGTTTTAGGGCTTAATCTTAATCTTTTTGTCCCAGGAATCATGTGCTAGTGATGGTCTGATGTAGAAACACATTAACTTACACATTAACACACATTATACTGTGCTCTTTACTGTACAAGTTAACTTGACTTTGTGCAATAACTGTCAAGCTTGCACTGTTGTATCTATGTAAATGTTTACAAATGCTTATATAATGGGTTTGTGTAGCATTCCACCGAGTGTAATAGAGATCTTCAGAGGCCTCTGCTGAACGTGTGGTATGGAGAAAAACGGGTTCAACCAGAAACCTCCTGTCGTCATCAGGACAAGTCTAAATATTTATCTAGCAGGTTTTATGGGAGATTTTCAGACATGTTTTCGGAACAGCAGCTATGAACATTTACAGTAGGTTAACATACAGTTAACTGTGTATTTCAGAATGTGACTGTATTATAAAGTTACATCATTCAAATTGACCACTTATTTGTAGAATCTTTTAAAAAAACTGTGTTGTACCTGTTGCCCTTCACACTGTGAGCTCTCGTTTAAAGTTACAGGATAATAGTTAATATCAATCTCAATAGATCTTACCTGTACTTCAGCAGATGAAGAGAGTTGTTCACGTCTCCTACGGCGAGTTTCATGAAGTGAACTAGACCATAAAGTACACATAGGTGTGTTTTCAGCATAGGGAGGAGCCAGGCAATGCCTGTCTTGTACTTTACACTGAGTCACACACCTTACCAGATCATAAATAGATTCAAATAGCTTTAACGTTGCAGCAGATTTTATTTCATTTCATATCAAATGTACAGCTTTATACAACAAATTGCATACAACTATATACAAACCAACAACATCTGATATAAAATCTCTTGTACAAACATATTCACAGTTTAAAATACATTCATTAAATGTATTTTAAAAAAATGCATTCACACAGTGCCCTCCGAAAGTTTAGATATGCCCTATAAATGCAATAGCATCATAAATCCTTATAATTTTTTGACGTAAATGCATTAAAATGATTTGGAATCATTGTCAAAGACCAGCAATGATTTCCGTTTTGATTACAACATAACGGCTATAAATAGACGTAACAGTTAGATGTGGCAGCTATAAAGATCGAGTCAGAATTTTTATAGCATTACAGATTGATTGGTGATTACACATCATAACTTTACTATCTTTATAAATTAAGTTAAAGTGTGTTTTTATAGTTTGTGCTTTGCTAGGGGCAAAAAAGGTATTTTTTTTAAGGGGAAGGACCTTAATTTGGGACTGGAACTCAGTAGCTGCCCATAAAACTATGACAAACAATGGCAAATCTATTGCGTATCCTACTTTATCCTCAGAAACCCTCATTGTAACACTGTACACTGTAAAAAATGGCCGTAAATTTAACTGTAAAAAACAGTGAAAATGCTACAGTAAAAACCTGTTAAATGGTTAATGGTAAATTCCTGTTCAACAACAGGAAACACCGTAAACTGACATTCCCAGAATTCCCTGCGTTGCATTTTAAATTTTGTTTGAATTTGATGTTTTTTCTT
>JAUCMU010000063.1:3158695-3195126 GCA_032275025.1 Enteromius treurensis | reverse complement strand
TGTACCGACCATTGCCTGTTTGACTACTCTCATTAAAGCTTGCAAATGGATCCTACTGACTCCCGTGATTCATCACACCAAGATTTACATAGATTTATTGTGCTTAGAATATAGTTTTAAAATGCATCTGAGAGCCTTGGCCAATGAAAACGGCCATGCATTCCAAACTTTCAGCTGTCATTCTGAAGGTCTGGCTACACAAGACTAATTAGAATGCAGTAATGCCTCTGTAACTCAAATAATAAAAGGAAAAATATCCCTGTTTGTTATAATTTTTTTAAATTTGTATTTGATATAGTTAAGTAATAGAAATCAAGAATCTGGATGTGTGTGTACTTACAAATATTAAATTAAAGGTATAGTTCACCCATAACTGAAAATTCTGTCATAATTTATTCACCCTCGAGTAGTTCCAAACCTGTATGAATTTCTTTGTTCTGCCGAACACAAAGAAAGACATTTTAAAGAAAGTTGTTACTGAAGAAGAATTTTATTAATCAAAATATAAATTAATCATATATAATCTGTGTGAATATAGCCATTTATGTATCATGTTGTTCTACTATTATAATCATGCATCTGTCTGTATGTCTGTATGAAAAGGCCTGCATAAAAGGAATGTGCTGACATATAACAAAGCTGCATGTCCTGTTGTGCCTTCAGGCAAAATACATATGAAGGGACCCTAACATATACTGAAAAAAAAATTAAGACCTCATGACTGAATATGAAAGATGGAATTATGAATTGGCAACTTTTTCTTTTTCAGTAAATCAGAAATTGACTACATGCAAAACCAGCTTACATTATCTATTCACAATCTGAAGTAAAGTTCTGTTTGTGTAAGAGGACCAGACATCCATATATATTGTTTAATGAATGGCAAATGCAAGATAAAAGAATTATGCAAGAGAATCAGCTAAATTGTTCCATGATTCATTGCTAGCCTGATGTCAACTGATGTTAAAAATATAGGATGAAAAATAGGATGTGCATTAAGTGATTAAAACTAAATTCAGAGTAACAAAATTACAGCAGTAAGAAGTCTGTGTTGGCTGAATATATTTAGCAACTTTTACAGTTAAAGATAAAACTTAAAAGTCCCAAGGTCGCAATGTGTTCACTGCAAGTGCTAATTTCAATGCAAATTGTTGTTGATGTACAGAAAGTCCAAAGGCCAAAGTGACCATTAAACCTGATCAACATATATTCAGAGGAAATACAGTAACTCTCAGATGTGACATTGATGCTGGAGTAACTAGCTGGCAGTACAGCTGGTATAAAGACGGTTCAGTCAGTGTTTTCAGTGAACTACAGGAACACACATTCAGCTCTGTTACTGAGTCTGACGCAAGTAAATACTTCTGTTATGGAGCAGAGAGAGGAGGATCACACAGATCACAACACAGTGATGAAGTTACGCTGACAGTATCAGGTGAGTTTGAGCATCTCTCCATAAACACATACAAGTTTTATATGTTAGTAATTAGTGATTTGTGAATTTCAGATCAAGCCCAGACAGTTTTAAGTGTTCCTCCTCAGAAGTGGTTAACTGAAGGAGATCCAGTGACTCTGATCTGTGAGGTTAAAGGCTCCTCTACAGGCTGGAAATTCAGCTGGTACACTATAACTGCTTCATCAGGTACAATATAATGTTTTAGTCTGGTTTTATTCAAGTCAGATATATTATTTAAAGCTGCAACTGGGTACTTTTGCATCTCTATCACCAGCTGTGGTTAAAACACACAATTGCACATTACTGGCCATCCTATGCTGCTATTCTATGCAGATGAATCTGATTTTTTCAAGAAAATTTGAAAGCCAAAACCTACATTTTTTTAGGCAATATGAATGCAATTGCATATTGACTCAAATGTGTAATGGAGGGTCACATGGTGCATGATACATACCTAATATACAACTTGAATATATTGACTAGGGTAATTGATAACTAAATATTTCCACTATTTACAGGCAGTGATCATTATCAACAGCTCTCAGACAGCAGCAGAGGAGCTGGAGGAAGCTACACTGTCAGTTCTGCTGCTCTGAAGCACATAGGAGTTTATGTGTGCAGAGCAGAGAGAGGAAAACCTGCCTTTTACACAAAGTGCAGCAACACACAACCACTGTGGGTCACTGGTGAGTTTAAATACCAGGAAGAATCACATTTTTCACATCTTTTCAGAGGTTAATGTATGATAAAAACATACTGTAAGTCCTCAGTCCACAATATATTTGTGAAGAATTGAATGTCTCCTCAGATGTTTCTCCTCCAGTCTCTCTGATCATCAGTCCCAACAGAACTCAACACTTCACACCTGTCTCTCTCTCTCTGAGCTGTGAGGACCAGAGTAACTCTGATAGATGGAGAGTGAGAAGATACTCAGACAGTAGAGGGCTGGAGGATTGTCCATCATCAGTGTGGGCATCACAAACAGGATCTACATGTACAATCAGATCCACCAGAACATCAGACACTGGAGTGTGCTGGTGTCAGTCTGAATCTGGAGAGATCAGTCATCCTTATAATATTAGAGTACACTGTCTTCAAAAAAAATCTATATTTATTCACACTTTTATGTAAATGCAACCAATTTTTTGATATAGTCTTACTCTTTGTAATCAGCAGGTTTCCTCTGTTTTTTAGCTGCTGTGATTCTGGAGAGTCCTGTTCATTATGTGATGACTATAATTGTCTTATTCACAAAATGTTGATCTAAATGTCTGTTTCTTTCCTCCACCAGCCCCAGGATCTGATGATCTCGATCCCATGATAATTGAAGTGACTGCAGGACTGACTGTTGCATGTTTGATCATTGTCTTCTTGGTCCTGCTGTGGTGCTACAGGAACAACAAAGGTTAATCTTATGATATTACAATTTAACCACACATTTGCAGACTCTAACTCTGATCCTAAACCTCTTGAGATTTTTCAAGTTGGGAGACCAACTTAAAAAAGCTTAGGTTTGTTATTTGCTTCAAAACTGCAAAGTACAGATAAAAAATAATATAAATTTTCACATAATATTTGAAGTCAAGTTCTCTATCCTCTCAAATTGTTTTGTATGATCCATGAATTGTAAAGTGCATATGTAAGTTTTCAAATGAGTCATTTCCATTAGGATGCTGCCTACATAGGCAGTGAAGCAGCTCACTTGCTTTTGGAACAGATCTATCTAAATTATAGCACAAAGTTAATTCTCAAAAATGTATGCATAAAGGAGATTAAAAAAAAAAAATTCTGACTGATTTTCTCTGAACATTTACATAATCATTGTGTTTGTTTAGGTGTAAGATGTCAGTCTCCACCTAGTGTTAATCAACAGCAGAACATCAGTCAGACATCAGAGCAGAACCAGAGTGAAGCAGGATACAGCACACTGCTGTCAGGTCAGTCTTTACCTGTAAACCATAAATAAATATGTGTAGATCTGTACAAGCTGGTGTAAAAGACACTTAGAAATAACTTTCAACTAATAAAATTGTCAATCAAGTTAAAACAACAACAACAAAAACTAAAGTTTAATATGATGATGGACGTCATTTTATTATAATCATTATTTATTCTCTGTAATTTGAAATGTTAACAGCACATGAATTATTTTCTTCTGTGGGACTGTATTCATAAGATTTAGGCCTATGATCAAATCATCAAAGATATACTACAGCAAATTAAAGTATTAATTTATTGCAGGAACTTCCCATATTTATGAATCTGTTGATGCAACAACTAATAATGTCAGGACTACAGGTAACTTCTTCTAAACAAAGTGGGAATCAAATCCATGTTCTCATTTAAATTGTTTGTGTGATATTTCCAGAGGAAATATTTGCTGAGGAAGTCATTAAACCAAGTATTCCTGTCTCTTTTATTGATTGTAGACTATGTAAGTGGACCTACTGAACATATCTATGCTGAGATTGAGCTTGAAGTCTTTCAGAGAGCACCTGACACTCTAAACTGACCCTGGTGACCAATCAAGGTGAGTGTCAAAGTAAAAAAGTGCATCTACAAGCATTGAGGATTCACGAATGAAATTAAATACTGGATATATTTCTATATTTTTAGCTTCTGAATCTAATGCCTGGAGGAGAAACTTTGATGAGCGCTGATGAGTTCAGATTAAGAAGAGCTGGAGAATGAGCAGGATCAGCAGTGATTTATCATCATCTGATGCTCTTAGAAAATGTGTTTCAGTGGCTAATATGAAGCAGTGTGCTGATTCTGTTTACAGTGAATTTTCTTAATGGAGGTAAATAATATCCAACATTCAGAATATGATTATTAACATTTTAATTGCGTATTATATCATTACAGACAAATACGTTGCTAGTGCAGCATGCGCGTGAAGACATTGGTGTTCTTTCTTTCTTTCTTTTTTTCTTTTTCTTTCTTTTTCGGCTTTTTGTTATGTCATAAGAGTATCAACGTGTCAAAAAAGTGTGCCATTTTTTCTTGTAAACTTAATAAATCATGATCATAAAAAATAGTGTAATTTATTGTCTGAATTATTTAAAGTCGATTATTGTGTATTACATCATGTTATCGAGAGGGCTGCCTGTGATAGATGCTGTAATCACACAGCTGACAGCAGGGTGGAGATTAACAGGCTTCGATCGGCTTGAGCTTTGGTCAACACTCAGTGAGATGATCGAAATCACCATCAAGCCCCATCATGTTTGACTGATCTTTCCCACCGGATAACAACAGCTGCTATCTGCAGAAATGTGCTGATCTAAACTCCTGTTGCTCTTGAACTCCCGAAGGTAAGCTTCGTTTTAGTCGTGAGGCGATATCTTTGTTATTGCTGTCATTAGATATGAGAAGTTACGTCTGGGCAAATGTCACAAATGCGTTTTAAGGGCAATATTGTTGAGAAATAAAGTTAACTTGGAAAATTTTAGGAAATTTTATTCCATCAGTTTGTGAATTGTGGTGAATTATGCTTATCCTTGTTCATTTTAATGATCGATTAATTATATTTATGTAATTGTCAACAATATAGAAGGATTTAATAGCCTATTTATTAATGTGTAATCTCCACAGAACAAAAGACAATCAAGAGTATTTTCTAATGTAATGTATTTCTATCTGCCTTTATACGTTGTTCTATAATTCCACCTAAACAAAACAAACAAGCACAAACTTATCTTAACAAGTTACAAAATAATGAAAAAGGTATTCAAATAAGTTAGATCTGGGAACCTATACTGAATTTCGGATGGTTTTGTTGTTCTTATGTTTCACAGGTTTGACCTGTTAATTTTAATGTTAATGAAACTTTTAATTTTGTTGATTCCTAAACTTGTTTTTGTTAATATACTGAATCTATATTTGCATAAATTACATTCGCGGAATAGAAGGTCCAATGCAACTTCATCTAAAACTTATTTAAAAAGAGCATTTCATTTCAATACAAGTACTTTGGATGCTGGTTTCATTACCTTATCTATTTTGAGAAACTATATGGAACATTTATACTATGTGTATTTGTCCATGTCCATTTGTCAAGTATACATCAATCTAATAGTCATTATTCATTTGGTATTATATCTGCGGTGTATAATTCGCTGACTGAATATGCAGCTCTAATCTGTACATCTGTGTTTCTGGATAGCTCTGTCAGGTCATGTCAGATGTTACATCACTCTAGATATTAATGTTGCCTAAAGGAGAAATGACCTTACATGCATGGAAAAAAAAAATTTCTTGATCTTGAAAAACCCTGTAATGTCACAGTTAATTAATAATAATTTTCTTTGTGCAAACCGAACAGCTTGGTTTCTCATTCTTCAGACTGATATCTTCAGGTCTCTTTGTCTGTGTGTTATTTAACAGCCCTGCTTTGCCAATGAGGTCCAATCTTTCCATGGAAGAGGAGGGATCTTCATAGCCCCAGCGAAAACATTGTTTCTTTGGAGCAGCCATCTCAACACTTGCTTGATTCCAAGGAAATACAGGTTTTTGTTTGCATGGTGGTACACGTGAGAGGTCGAAAGTGTTTCTCCAACGTGTCCTCCAAAAACTCAGACTGTTTTCCAAAGCAGACGAGTCTCAACCCTCTCCTACAGCAGTGATGGGAAGTGTGAGAACGCACCGGTACAGCATAGTTTCCTCTGAGGAAGGCGGGATGAAGCTTTCCCCCATCACCATGCAAAATGGCTGCGGCAATGGAAATGTGGGCGGCAAAGTCCACACGCGGCAGCAAGCACAAACCCGCTTCGTCAACAAGGATGGACACTGCAACGTCCAGTTCATCAACATGAGTGAAAAAGGTCAACGCTACCTGGCTGACATCTTCACAACATGTGTCGACATTCGCTGGAGATGGATGATGGTCCTTTTCTGCCTCTCCTTTCTGCTATCCTGGCTGCTCTTTGGACTTATATTCTGGTTCGTTGCACTTTCATCCGGTGACTCGGAGAACCAAGCGCAGATATGCATTTCGAATGTTGACAGCTTCACGGCGGCCTTCCTGTTTTCTGTGGAGACCCAAACAACTATTGGTTATGGCTATAGATATGTAACAGAGGACTGCCCCTTTGCCGTCTTCATGGTGGTTTTCCAGAGCATCTTGGGATGCATCATTGATGCCTTCATTATTGGTGCGGTCATGGCTAAGATGGCCAAGCCTAAGAAAAGAAACGAAACCCTTGTGTTCAGTCACTATGCCACAATAGCCATGAGAGATGGTAAACTGTGTCTAATGTGGAGGGTCGGGAACCTCCGGAAAAGCCACCTGGTGGAAGCTCACGTTCGCGCTCAGCTGCTCAAATCCCGCACCACAGCTGAAGGCGAGTTCATCCCGCTGGATCAGATAGACATTGATGTGGGATTTGACACTGGTATTGACCGCATATTTTTAGTGTCTCCCATCACCATTGTGCATGAGATTGATGAGGACAGTCCTTTGTACGACATGAGCAAACAGGAACTGGAAAGTTCGGAGCTGGAGATGGTGGTGATTTTGGAGGGCATGGTAGAAGCTACGGCCATGACCACTCAGTGTCGCAGCTCTTACGTGACGAGCGAAATCCTGTGGGGCTATCGCTTTGAATCAGTTCTTTTTGAGGATAAAAACCATTACAAGGTGGACTACTCACGCTTTGAGAACACCTACGAGGTCCCCAGCACACCTCAATGCAGTGCTCGAGATTTGGCTGAAAAGAAGTATATCAGGTCTAGCTCCAACTCTTTTTGTTACGAGAACGAAGTAGCTTTCATGGATAAAGAGGAAACGGAGGACGATGATGATGAAGAGGACCAGAAGAACATCAGAAGTGACAGTGTGGCCTTGGAAGGATCCAATACCGATGATGTCAAAAGCACAGCTTCCAGTCAGGATACTTTACCGCTACAACTCAAACCTTTTGAGTTATGACCGCTTTAAAAAAGAAAAGATGCATGGTATATAGTGACTATATGGTGTATAGCATAAGAAAATGCTGTTTTGCTGCAGTTTTTGAGAGCAAAATGTTGGCAGAGGTTTGAGAGAAGCGTTGCAGACGTCTTGCAACTTTTAGAAACACTTGTTATCTAAGAAGACAGATCAACAAATGTTAACTTTCAAATCTGATCTAACTGTCTGTATGTACATTTATAATATGGACAAGAACAACACATAGATAATATAAGCTCTGCTTCAAACCAAGGGTAGATGACACACAGGTTGACATTTTTTCAAAGAAAATGGCATGATGCCAACAGTCGTGTAGCCTAATAGCTTATGTTTTTTTTTGTTTGTTTGTTTGTTTGTTTTTCAAACTATGATACCATCAAACGTTTAATATTTTGGGATGGTTTTAAACCACATATTATATTCATATACTAGAGTTGAAACTGTCTATTCTAATCGGGTGGAGCTAGTTTTCTGTCCACCATCTTGGTTGCATTTTTTTTTCACTGAGCTTGTCACAATGGATTCTGGGATTACTTTCTCTATTAAGAATACATATGGCAAGTGTAAAGTAGGCTTCCTTGGCTTGTAGCATAATGTTGCTACCTACATACTTTGGGAACAGCTTTCACTGAAGCATAATAATGTCTATACATTATGTAGCTTTCTAGGTTTTGGAGCAGAGCTGTATTGCAACAAAGTCCAATGATTTTGCTGGAGAGACAGTTTTGTCGGATTGTCCTGGCACACTGGCTACTAGCAGCACGTTCAGGATAATACCTTGTGCTAAAACCATGATGAAATCATGTCTTTAAAAGCAGAGGCGGTATAATGAAGGATAGTGAAGATGAGAACCAAATGTTTCCTTTTGATCTGGTCCATGTCATTAAAGGAACAGTTCACCCAAAAATGAAAATTCTGTCGTTAACTCACATTCAAGTAGTTTCAAATCTGAATTTCTTTGTTCTGCAAAACAAAAAAGTTTGTAACCAGGCTGTTTTGGATCACCATTGACTTCCATTTTATTTTATTTTTCTACTATGGAAGTCAATGGTGACCCAAAACAGCCTGGTTACAAACTTTCTTCAAAATATCTTCCTTTGTGTTCATTAGAGCAAAGATATTTGTACTGGCTTAAAACTACTCTAGGGTGAACTATTCCTTTAAATCTACAACCGAGGGACATTTTGAACATTTAAATCTCATTGATGTCATGATTTTAAATAAATGAACGAAACACAAAGTTAAAACCCGAGCCTCAATAGTAGTTGTGACTGAAATCAGGAATTTTTTATGGTGGTGGTATATGCCCATAGGATTACTGTATATTCACAGATGGTTTGAAAACCTGTTAATGAGCTGGACTCTTAACAACATGGCATTTCTCTCTTTCTATAAACAATATTCTGAATAAAAGAAAATAATGTTGATATACAGTGCATAATTGGCTTGGGTATTATGCTATAATATCAGTATTGAAGATTAGCCGTACATTTTTAATGAGAGTAAGTGTGAATGCTAATCTAGGGCGCTTAATGTTTTCATGTAGTGAACACACCGTAAAACTCTTCAGTTGACGTACTGCATCTGTCAAAAATACGCTTAACATCTCAGGGTTTGGATGAAATCTGGCATTCATACTACATGAACAGAGTTGTAAATATATACTGTACGAAGCAAATCTTTGAATTATATGTAAAGAATGTCATGTTCATAGCTACATATGTGCTTTCGTTATGCAATAGAGTTTCAGTGAATAAAGACATGAAAGTTAATGTTTATGAATGAACACATGAATGTTACTTATCTGCTGCTGAAAGACAGAAGTTGATTAAAGGTTAAAATACTGTTTTGTTTTGTATGAAAGTGTTACAACTAAGCAATAATGACTTGAATTGCTGGAATGTTTTAAAAACCAGAAAAAGAAATTTGGGAAGGTTTTTATATATAAAACTGTGACAGTGGTTATCACAATAAAACTTACCAGTGATTGAAAATGTCATCTGCAGTGTGATTTTAAATTCATTTGTAGTTTGGCTTGGCTTGTATCAATATCAAGATGGACATATTTTCATATTTCATAAGTCATATTTTAAAATGTTTGATAAAAAATATGTCAGTTTTAATTAGGTCTGCAGCATAACCGTAGTTTAATCTCATCACAAATTATGTAATCCTAATAGATAACATTCCGAAGTATGACATCACATTCAACACCTACTGTACATTTAGACCGAAGCAACTCATTCATTTTCAGACTGTAAATAGTTGTCATTAAGATCATCCAGACAGAGATTGTCTGGCTGGACTAATTTGAATCTATGGCCCTAGTTTGTGTAAACAGAGAATTGATTGGACACAGGAGATACGAGAGGATTGGATTTTGTTCTGCTGAAAGTCTGATTTACCCCGAGGGAATTTTCCACATTATCCAATGACATGTCCTCTTTTCTTTAGGGAGGGGGGAAAAATCAGTTCAATAACTTCTTTGGGCATCAGATGCTTAATGAACAATCAAAAACTAAATATAAAGGTATTTCTATGCACAAATACTTACGGTAGCAGTCTATGAGAAAAGACTCTGACCTTTAAAACGAGTTCAAATCCTTAATAATCCGAGCTGCAGATTTAAGTATAGGAAGTAATGTGTACCAGCTGTTGCTGTGACCGTTATCAATTCAGGTGTGTTCTCCACAGTTTAATCTGTGTTTTTATTCTTGATGAATAAAGCATGTTTGAGAGATTAGGATTATCCCTCTAACATGTTCTGCAGAGAATCTATGATGAGTCGATGGTTTTCAGTTCAAGCCAAGCGAGTTTAAGAATTTGAGTCAATATGTTTCTCACTTCTGAATTCGAATCGATCAGATATCTGATTTTGTTTGCAGTGAAACAACAAAGAACTTTGGTGACACGGGACTGTGGGATGGTAAATGTAATGGGCGGTCATTCAAGGATCCATTTTGCTCAGAAGAATGATTGCATAATACTATACAGTATAGTACATGCACCACATATTTCTTACACAAGCATAAAAAGGTTCCATTTTTAAAAAGAGCTTGAAACATCCTAAAACCCATGATACGATGCCATTTTCCACAAAAATCCAGCAAATACATTGTGCTGCAGGCTAGATAAAAACTCAGCTAGTCTTTCCGCTATAAACACTAGCACCTATGGAAAGCATAGACTCCTTTTTTGTTTTATTACCGGTAATAAAGATTTACTTCATCGAAATGACACCGTTGAATGATTTTATTATTATTTTCTATAGCCTATAATATTTTAGTTGATAAACCTCGAATTTCCCCTTTTTTGGACCAAAACTTCTATGTGGTTATCTATTTGGATATATACAAAAATAAGGCAGAATTGGTCTAAACTGAAATGGCATTCTTGCAGAGACTGTACTTGACATACAGAAATTAGATAAAAATCTCAGAACACATGATGAAGGGGTGGGTTTCTTTTCCAGAGACTGTATTATTGTCTCTGTTGGTATCTCCACAGTGTGACATTTCCTGTGCGAACAGTATTGACAGCCAAAACTGATTACATAAAACTGTTTCCATTAATGACCTCTAGCCACTGAACCAAGTGTTGACTATCACTATACTAAAACTATGCAGCTTGGACATTTTGGCTTACCTTATACATTTATCAAAAATGGGTATTATTCAACAAAGCGCTCTGTGTGTAATTTATCACCCAACCAGTGTGATACCTAAACCAAAACTAATATTAAGCATGATTTTAAACAGCTTTTACTTTACTAAGTGATCAGATTGCCAAGTTATGGCATTATCACACTAATTTGGATATAGCTATACATTTTTAAATGTGTGTACCCTTGCATCATTCCCTGTGCTGTTTAACTTTTCTCCATAGTCTGAAGTATACATACCCTGCAGTAAGATTCTATTCCAAACATATTGTAGGCTGAGCATCATGTTTCTTTTCCCAACATGCACCTGCCCAGCATCTATAATCACTGCAGCAGCTGCTTCTAAGTGCTGCGTTCGCACTGCTGTGCACCAGTTGCTTTCTAATAGTTATCTCCTGATAGCTTCACTCCAGCCAAATGGCATCATGAAACCTGTCAACACTAAAGTCAGCGTCTGCATGCCAGAGACCGGCCTTTAAACCACTCTCTTAATTCTTACTGCTCAGTGGCTTGAAAGATGTAGGCCTGCACTTTTTTTAACCACCAGAGGGCATTGAGAGAACATATGAAGTTATAATTTTTGACTCCAACTGGTTTCTTTTGATTCAAACTCTCTCACTTAATGTGAATATGGTTTTAAAAAGATTTGTTCCGCCATACATTAGAGAATGCTGTCAGCAGCCAGAAAAAAAAATCAGAAGTGCTATATAACTAATCTGAATGTTACATGAACAAAAACCATTAGAAAATATTGATAGGAACTTGAAAGTCTGGTGTAACTAAGTGATACTGAAGCAGGAATTTTAGATGAAGAAAGTGTTGTAAAACATACTTAAACGTATATTTAGGATGTTTTCGTTCCATCTCAGAATTGATCAGTGCCTGAAAAAATGTAGTATTATGAAAATAAACAGCGTCGGTTTTTCAAATGCATTTCCCCCTCATACTGTTTTATAAGGTAGAACATATAACCTTACTGTTGATAATGAATAGACGGGGTAATTTGTGGGTTCACAAATTGTGATTTTAATGAAAATTTACATGAATTGCAACATAAATGAGCAAAATATAAATTCAGAGTATTACATAAGACAATGTGTGCAAATGCATTAATCATTAAAGAACAATTTATTTTTTACATTTTTTTTTATTTTATGAACTCAATCGGCATGCTCACCGTACAACTTAAAGGATGTTAATTTGAACTCAAACATGGCAATATTACACATGATTAATAAAGAATTAATAAATTAGGGTGAGCTTTCATGTATCATGGTAAAAAATAAGTTACTAAAGTAACCACTCACAACCCATTTGAACTCTCCAATATCCTATTTCCAAAGTAAAACAGGATATGAAAGGAGAAAAAGAAGGGTGGACTTTGATGCTATCCATTGGGAATTGTCTGAATTATGAAAAATGGGTGTTGCTCACCGAAAAAAATCTATGCAACTTAACACCTGCCAAATCTGTAAATGTAAATATATGTATGCATGTCTTTCAAAGCTACCATCAGTAGAGGAACTAGCCGTTTACTTTTTGGCAATGATAAGGCTGTGATAGAGGGGCTTCACAATAATGTGCAGGTAGAGCGAGCTGTCAATGAGGTACTCAGATGCTTTTCGCTGCAGGTCCGCTTCCAGGAGGAAGTCTCCCGCCTCCTCCGTGCTCTGGTGGAAGTTGTAGACGTGACGGACCACAACCTTCCCCTGCTTCCGGGCCGAAACGATGACCGTTTTTTGGAAGCTGACGCCGGCAAAGTCTGGGCTGGAGGTGGCGGGTGTGACGATGATCCGCGGACGCCCTCCATCGGTACGAGTGGGCTGCAGGGAGCCCTGCTCCGGATAAGCAGATCGCACGCTTAGAGGAAGCCAGCGAGGAGAGAAAAGAGCGTTCCAGGTCACGCGTTTGCTAGCGTCGTAGCCGCTCGGCCCGAGCTGTGTCTGAAAACTGAAGCTGCGGTCATCCCGTGTTGGGTTGTTGATGACCCACAGAGAGCCCCATGCAGGTGCCAAATAGTTACGAGGCGTAAAGAGGCTGCAGTTTACGTCAAAGTACTTCGCAAGCTGGACGGGTGAGGCTGCGTGGAACTGGAAGGCGAGGAAGAGCAGGTCGCGCACCGATTCGTAATACTTCAGCATCACGGGCGACTTCTTCTGAAGGTGGAACAAGTGTTGAGGTGATATCATGGCGTACCGTATGGCTTTGAGCGCGGTCTCGGCCGTCTCGTCTGAAGGCTGGTTCTGGTTGATCCAGGCCTCCAGAGCCTCGTACAGCTCCAGTTCGCTCTGCAGAACCAGGTCTGAACGCTGGAGCAAGGTAAGCAGCAGTTCTTCGCTCACAGAGCTCCATTCGGCTCCCTGCAGAACCGACGACAGGTTCCAGGACAGGTATTGCAGGCAGCTGTTCTGCAGGGTCACGTCCCCGATCTGCGTGGCGTACTGGTACCAGCTCACCACGTGACCCGCGGGCGAGTCGCTAGACAGGTGCTGGGTCATGTACTGGGTGAGGCCCTGCTGGAGGTCCCACACGTGGTACTTGCTGGCGAGCTTGTGAAGAGGAATGGCCTGGTTCAGGCGCACTGTGATGTCGCCGCAGTATAAGTACCTGCAGGGAAAGAGGTTGGGTTGGAAAAATCAACCTTACTGTTAATGTTTCGCCTTGGACAATTTTAACGCTATAGTCTGTGTAAAAAATGATCATGTATCACAATTAAAAGCTATACTAAGGGCCAGATTAACTAAACAGGGCCGCAATTCCATTAAAGAGTTGATGGGAGAGAAAAATTTTGTGTGTCATTTACTAACAATACTCATTCCCATTAGAACCACTGCAATCTACCAAGAGCAGCACAAATGACTGCCTGAATTAAGGCATGTTGTTTTGGGCGTTAAATAATGGTGCAAATACCATTAATTTGATGAGCACCAATGTTAAATTGCATTGCATGATTCTTTTTAACACTCTCCTCCAATACAGTTTTGTGTCTGAAAGGAAAACTCATACAAATGCATATTAAATAAGGTCAATAAGGCAAATTCTTTGCTGCGTGTTTCTAGTAAATCCTGACAGTACTATTTTATTGCTAAAAGATGGTTTGCACTGGTGCAAGAAGTTAGAATATTTGGTCGTAAATGTGTTTTTCAATTATCTGAAAAATTGTGAGGTCTAGTTGTAGGTTAAAACATGGAGATATTTGTGGATTATCACAATTGTATGCAGTTTGCTTTGCTTGCAATAGCTTTCTTCCTACTTTTTTCATAATATTCACTAATATACTATAGTAGAGGAAGGTAATGTGTTAAAAACTAGGGATGTCCTGATCCCGATTGGCCGATCGGTAATGCACGTTTTGTCAGTAAAGCCGGTCCTGTAATCAGCGGTAAATGCCATCAGGTGAGTGATTTCACATTGAACCGTATATACTACCACACGGCCGTTGTTCACTGACGAGCTGCGCAAAACCATGTTCATTATTAGCGTGGATTTGCGCAGCTCAATATACGGCTCAATGTGAAATAACGCACCTGGCATTTACCGCTGATTACATGACCGGCTTTACTGACAAAACGTGCGAAGAGGTTGGTCGATCGGGATCGGGACATCCCTATTAAAAACTGGTTTTCTAAAATTTCCCCCTAATGCGATTTGTTAAATATCTGTGATATAAAAAAGAAAGAAAGAAAGAAAGAAAAAAAGAAAGAAAGAAAACTAAAACAGAATATAAAAACAAAATAAAATCTATTTGTTGAAATTCTACAATATACAATAAAATAAAAACAATAAGAACATTTACAATATATATAAAAAATGGATTTATAAACAAAATAATATTTACTATTCTCCAAATATGTTTTTGTAAATATGCAATATACATTAGAATAAATAAATAAACAAAATAAATAAATAAAAACAATAGAATATACAACATAAACGCATTTTTGGAAATTCTACAATAGATGACGTTAAAAAAACCTTTTTAACATTTTTAGATATTATATAAAAAATTTATATGAAAATAGGAATAGGAAAAATAGAAATAGGATATATAAATACAATTATTTTGTTGAAACTCTACAATATAAAATAAAAACAAATAAAACTAAGGACAAAATCAATTAAATGTGTTTGTTTGAAAATATAAAATATAAAAAATGCAAAAATATAATTTTTTGATAAATATTTGTCAACAATCAAAAATTAAAATTGTAATATAGCATTTAGTCTTTTGCTCTACAACAGAGAGTGAATTTAACATAATGAGATCATTACAAGGGAAAGCAATTACATCATCTTATTCCTAGAAACCCTAGTTGGTTGCTACCAGTTAGTGGAGTGGTATGGTATATTGATTATAGAGTCGGGCTGTAAGGTTGTAGGTTCAAGGGCAACACATGAGCCCATCACCTCAACCCTATGTTTCTCCATGGTGATTGTGCTTGTAATAAGTCTTCTATACATCACTTTTGATGAAACAAACTTGGTAAATGCCCAGTTATTAATTAATGAATTACTTACCTAACAAACTTATCAAAAACAGCTGCACAGTCTGGAGTCTCTCTAAGGATCATCGCAGTGGAGTTTCTGGTCTGCAGGAGCTCATCGAACACATCGCTCTGTAGAGTCAACACCATCGAGTGGACCTGGATGACCTTCACCTCATCAGTGTTTAAGGTTTGAATGCGCAGAATCACGTCGCTGCCGTTGCCCTGGGTCAGCAGGGCCTCCATGCGCTGCACCAGCGCCATTGAATGGTTCAGAGTGGTAGCACTGTTCTCCAACACCACCTCTGACTTCAGAGCAGCTGCAGGACGGAAACAGGACATTTGCGAGAAGAATGGATGAAGAAAGAGTGCTTCTTAATATCTCACAACTTCAGAAGAGTAACGATTTTTGCACATTCATACACAAGAACAATGTGTATTATGAGGAGTTTAGATGTTCTTGCATGCATTTGCACTGCATATTTTATCAGTCATTGAATAATGCATTAGCATAACCTTTCAAATAATTGTAATCATGCTTGTATTTCATCAATGTAGTCAGAACCGATGCTAAGAATTGTAAACACACCCAGAACCTGGTTTTCCATTCGGTTCTTTTTGGCGCTCAACTATAATTGTGCCTTTTTTCAAGTAATCAGAGGCATATAAAATAAAGTGTGAGAGTAATTATATTGCATTTTGGCTTCCAAAGGCACTTTGCAAAAGCGTGGCTGAGAAAAGGAGGGAAAAGTCTGAATGCAAAATCACAAGCAAGACCTTAATGAAAGGCTCTGACTGCCGCTCGCTGCTCTTCAAGTCATGTGACTCATTCACTAGCGCCTGACAGTTTGATCAGTTCACTCATTTGAAAGACACCGCATTTCCTGTAAAGATGGTGACTTCACTTACAAATTGCAACTGAAACGTGCAACAGTATGTCAACATAAAGACTACTTTTCAGACATTTAGAAGCTTTTTATGGTAAATAAATCATGTTTATAATCTATATAAGATGTGTCATTGCTTTTGTGCAACTATGCAACTACTGTATAGAAAATTACAATATAAAGTCTCAATCTTTGCTCTGATCATATATATATGATGGCTTTTGAAACTAACAAAAACTTGAGCAGAAAAATCTTGTAACATACAGATACTGATACATGGCTGTTTAAAATGAATGATCTTACCTCCTACACAAAGTGCCACACAAAGGTTTGCCAGATAAACCACAGCAGGAACGCTACCTCCGGAGCTCACCATCTCTAGTCCTGTATCAATGTCGTCCTTTTTTTCCACTCCAGCCTCTCTGTACGTGCTGCCCGGTCTCCCTGTCCCACACTCTTTATGTAGGACGCTAGCACATCGCTGAGCATCTCTCAGCCTCATGAAGCCCATTGATTGGTGGAATCCGGCTGGGCCGTTGCCATGACGACCGCTTTGATTGTGAGTTTCTCCTCTTTCAATGTTACATGATATCGATCTGTGGCACTGGGCCTCGTATTTGGACTGAAGTGGGCGTCTGGAGTGGGAGGCGGTCTACACATGGGGGCTACTGCTACTGTATTAGCTCAAATAAAGGAAAAGAGCACACTGGAAAAAGAATCTTATTGCACGCAGTTGCATAATGTTGAATTGCACAGAATATATCTAATAGCTTCTTAAAACACAAATGCATTCACAAATTACTGATGGAGTGAAGAAACACCCATTCTACACAATACAAGCACAATGAAATAGGACACAACGGGTATATAAAACCATCTACAAGCAAGCACAAAAAATTATTTAAATTTAATAATAAACTACTAACTACTGTTAATATACATATTAGTGCTGTGAAATAAATCACGATTAATCGTATCCAAAAAAAAATACTGTGAATATTTTATATATATATATATATACATATAAATACAAACACATGCATGTATATAAGAAAAAAGCGGTTTATATCTTAAATATATTAACATATAAGACTATGAATAAATGTATGTTAATATTTTTTAAATGTATTTTGTATGTGTGCATATTTATATATTCATTATAAATATATACAGTGCATACATAAAATGCAAACAAAAACTTATATTTTGGATGTGTCTGGCAGCATTAATGTGTGTATATAAATCATATGGAAATCTATGGAACTGTTAATATTTATAAATATAAACAAATATGTAGAGTAGTCATTGTGAACATAAAAAGGACAAAATACATGTGAACTCACTGTGCAATATATACAAATGTGAATTTATTTATTTTTTGCCTTTTACACAGTCCTGCTACATCCACTTTTAAATATTTAATCCCTAAAACCATCAATATGACATTGTTGACCAGCAGACGTAGCAAAAATGTATAGTAAAATGAATTATACATTGAGGTATAATACAATACTATATAATACAAAGAACAGAGCATCATGTGGAGCTCTTGGCAGCCTTGTCCTGCTCATGCTTGTCTCTCTGCTTCTGCTTCATCTGTCTGTACAGCTGCACCACTCTCTCCCGCTCTTCCTCCATTATTCTCTTCCTCGCCATTGAGGGTTTGCTGACTGACATAGGACTGTGACCCAGGAGAGAGTTCAGGAGAAGACCTTTGGTTGCCCCCTGGAGGAAAAATTATGATTTTTTTTTATGAAATTATGACCAAACATCATTAATTAGTGGAGACAAGTAAACAAGTTACCTGGGGTTTAACTATGGCTTTCTTTGGTTTAACACTCAGGGATGGAGGCGCCATGGCGACTTCTCCAAACGGTACCTCATCTAAGATAAACAAGCGATAGATTGTAAATATATTTTGCAATCCGAAGCTTAATTTTTTACAGGTTAAATCTCACAAAAATAATGCATGCCTTTAAACATCTCCTCCTCCTCAAGATCCTCCTGCTGATTTAGCTTCTTTTTCTGTTGCAGAAGTTTTTCTTTATGGATTCTAAAACCAAGAGAAAAAAAGCACTTTAACACATTAATGGTGAGCTCGAAATGAATACAGTCTTGTATATATTTATAGAAATATATTTTTGGTTGTTTGGACATTTTGTTATATTGAACTGTTCGGCAGGAGGCTTTCGGTTCGGTACGCATTACGAACTGTACGATTCAGAAAAAAACAAAAACAAAGAGAATAAATAAATTATATATATATGTGTGTGTGTGTGTATGTGTGTGTGTGAGAGTACCCTGTATATTTATTATGCATATATAACGACATGTTTTCAAAATATTTAAATTTAAAAATTCATATTTATATAATTTCTATTATATATAAATTATGCTTGTGTATTTATACAGCTCACACAAAAAAATATACACCGTACACACATATATATTCTGCAATAAAAAAATTCAAATAGGTATTTCAAGAAACAATTTGTACAAGTTAACAACAATAAGCCTGTTTAACTAACCTATTTTTCTTTTTAGATTTCTTTTCCTCAGTCTCCTCTTCTTTCTTTAGGTTGGCCTCCGGATGTCGCTCCACCTGGCTGTTCGTGAGGAAGAGGACATGCTCTGTCTCTTCGGTCATGCGCTGCACATACCTTCTCTCTGACTCTTGTCGTCCTCGGCGGAAGTGTGGGATAGGAATATCTCCCGAGAGCATCTTTGGCTTAGGAGCTAAAATAAGACACACATAAGAACATACAGCAAGTATGTCTTTAATCTATATCGCCATTAACAGATTAAGTGCATGGTGTAGAGAGATGTATTCATTAAAATGGTATTTTCTGAGATCGAGAGGACAGCAAGTTTGCAAATGTAAATTTATTTAACGATTTAAAAAAAAAAAATTATACAAAAGTTAATATTAAGTGACGTATATTTTAGGAACACTGTTGTTTGCTCTATTTCGTCAACAAAAGTTAAAAAGCAAAGTCACAGTTGAGCCGCTGCAAATATGTTCTGTATTTATTTATTTTTATTTTTTTAAAGCAGAACCACTAGTGCTCCTAAATCCCTAATAATGTAACATTAAAAATTTAATATTAATAGTATAAACTATTAAATGCAGCTAATCTACAGTAGAAATCTTGCAATCCTGTAAATGTAAAATAAATGTTTTAAGATAAGCAGACCAGTTAGACACACAATCATTAATTTTAATTATTTATTAATTAAATTATTATTTATTATCATTATTTTTTTTTATGAAATCATTCTTTAATTTCACTAATCAATTTTTTCCTTTTCTTTTTTTTTTTTTACACTTACATTATAACATGCAAATTCACAAACACAACACATCTTTAATATGGCCAGAATAGCAGGTGCTTATCTTTATCTACAAGAAGGTTTTGAGAAAATATTAAATAAGTTGTAAATAAATTAGATTTTAGATTATCAAGTGTCCGAAAAGTCATCCAATGTATTTAATTAAACCCCCTAACATAGAGTCCCCCAGTGAATTTTGGCCATTTCCACCACTGCTTATCCCTCACAATTGCATTATAACATAAATGGTGTAAGACCGGCAGCACCTTTTTTCCTCTTTTGGGAGCCCTGTTTCATACTGTCCATGATTTCACGCAATCGATGAGGAATGTGCTGGAGGTGATCATCTGATGCAGGGTTAGCAGTTTTCTTTAATATCTTTTTACTAATAAAAGACAAGAAACGTTACAATTAAACATCAACCTCTATCAAATTAATAAACAAGCACAATGTTCAGTTCGTTAAATAGTGCAGCTGTGAAGAAACAAAATGGTTTTCCACAAGGATGCTGGGAACCGATCCAAGACAAAAAATTAAACGCAAAAACATAAAATACTATAAACGTTTTTGCAAATGTAAGAAAAACCTACAAGTCCCTAATAAGTCCCTTATTAAAAAAATAAATACTAAATTATAAACAACATTTCAGAACTGTATACAATAATTCCATAACCAAAATACATTTCCATGACTTTTACAGTCATTTATTTAAGTTTTTCAAACACATAAGTTAGCTAGTAAATATCCATGCGTTTTCATGTGCATTTTAGGATGTTTTATAATTAATTACAAATTCTGTACGCATACTAAGCGTCACATGCCAATTTTTAGTAATACACGATTTCTAGATTCATGTTTACAACTTGACATGACACAGCCACAAATTTCCGAAATACCGTTATTAAAGACGTTTTAAGCCACTAATTTACCTGACATGTTTCTCGTTCTTCTTTTGTTTCAGTTGTTTTTCTGGTTTCATTGTGTATTTTTTTAGTAAAGAGCGTTTCCCTAGTTGGAAGTAAACTCATGTGGCGTGTGTCTCACGCTCGTCTTCTTCTACGCTGCGGAGATCAGCAGAGGAGCAGCACGTTCTTCTTCTTCTTCTTCTTTGTTTTAATGGCGGTTGGAATCCAACGGAGCAGCACGTTACTGCCACTCTCTGGTGAAGAGGGAACTCGCGCCGTCACGACTCAGAGGTAAATCCTTTTTCTTCATTCTTTGCTTTTTAGTGAGTTTCTTCTCGGTGGCCATTTGTTACTTGTGATTTCAACGAAACTGCGAATATCCAAGTTCATTAAGTTATTCATCGAATCTATTTCCTCACAACAGGGCAATTACATTAGCCTACTGCTATTTACTTTACGTTATCATTAAGGTAAATGGTTCATAACCACATACTCGAGATTTTAGTCACGTTCGTCATCAAGCTAAATAAAATCGCAAATGTCCAGAGTTAATCATTGAAACCTCTGTTGTCCTTGGGGAAAACCGATATCAGTTTAATAGTGCTTTAGTTCCTTCCTGTTCCTGACTTTTGTTGACCTGTCTTTCTGAATCGCGTATATTTAATTTCCTCTTTCCTTTATTTCTGCTACTGTTGGACCAAACACCACACCTTCTGTAGCGCCACATTTGTTATAAAGAATTGGTTCTTAACATGGGGTTAAAGACATCACGAGGTTCTAAATCTTGGTGACGTTCAATGTGCTATGAATTCATGACGACTAAGCTGAAAAAATTTGGGAATAGACAATATAATTTAGTGTCATCTGGGAAGAAATGGTTAAATGTCGATTTTTTTCTTCTTCTTCGTGCATATTTTATCTACAGGCCTACTTTATCTCATTTATGAAACTTTTACCTAACTCTGAGAGTTTTGTTTAGAGTTTAAATATAGGTGTAATTAACAAAACATCTGAATGTTTGTTTGTAATTCTAAATATTGCATATGAGACATATGTTTTCCAGGCAATGTTATATGAGGGAGAATTAAAGCTGCATTTTGCAAAGGTGTATCACCGCAAAATTGGTTTAATAATCTGGGTTCCACTCTTACCATTACATTAGTTTTATTTTCCAAAGCCTATACAGGGAACTCAGGCTCATTCAAACAGCCAGAGCCTCTCAAAACCAGCTGACTAAACCTTTCCATGAGCCGGGGACACCCGGATGACCCTCAGTCTCCACCTGAGGGAACAGCACGCTCTTTGAGTCCAGAAAGCGGACAGACTGATTGTTGACACATTCAGAATGGCCTGACTCACCGTTTCCTGAGAAAGCTCCACTCCCAGGTACCCACAGTGACCTGCCCGCATAGCAGCCTCTTTGTGACCTGTTTACATGCTTATTCCCCAAATATACTGTATTTTTATACTGCATTTTTAATTGCATAACACTGATTTCCTGGGGTTTTTTCAGCGCTGAACTGGCTGTCGTTCAGAGAAGGTCACGTCTTTGTGGTCAGTTGGCGCCATGTACAGCTAAGAAGAAACAAAGGCTTTTAGCAAGATGTGAAGAGACCTAAATAGGAATTATCCTATGCTTTCTGTCAAAATAATTTGTGACATAACTCTGGGGAGCACATTCCAGGAAAGGTCACCCAGCTTGTTGGGAAGCACCAGTGAGGAAGGGGAAACAAACACCATAAGGGGTCATTCGGTTTCACCCAAGCTAATCCAAGTTTGGCATGGATTTTAACCATTGGCGGAGCACTTGTGAGAGTGATATGTCTGGGTGTTGGTGTATTTAGACATACTGGTGGATGATTTTAAACATTAGCTCAGAGCTTACATTCAGGGCATATATTATGTGACTAACAATGTTGTCAAAGAGCTGTTGAGGAACCCCTGAAGGTTCCTCCACCAATCTGAAAATGATCTGAAGTCGACATCAGGGAAGACATGATCACCTGGCTGTGTTTAAGAGGTCTATTGAGGAGCAAAAGTGCTGGAAAAATCAAGAGAAAGATGCTTCATCACATTTCCTGTCTCAACTTAATCTTAATCTCTATTCTTTTGACACAGCATTGAGTCATGGATAGAAAAGTACAGCAAAGCAACTTACACAGTTGGTATGGACAGTATGAGTCAGAAAGTTTAAAAAAAAAGTAATGTAAAAAGTAAAAGAGGTAGTTTTGTCTAGAAACGTAAATTTTAAAATTCCACTTCGCTGAACCATCTTAACTCATAAAGAAGTGTTTAGATATTTACTGCCAGCTCAGCGTCTCCATTTGGAGTCACAGTGGTGCTCTGGAAATGAATCTTTGGGAACAAGAAGATAGAATCTTGCATGAGTAGATGGTCTAGTCGCGCACATCAGTCCACAATTTGCATGAGTCTAGTTTTTAGACACAAGCAAGGAAAAGATGTTTTCAGAGCAGATATTACAACTACTTTATCGCACATGTGATAGTATAAAAAAAACAAAAATAAATGTATTTTGCAATTCAGATTTGGGCATCTAGTGGTGCAGAAATCGCACACTTCACCTTTAACTTCTTAAGGACCTCAGGTCCATTCTCAATTTGGGTATCCACAGGAATGCTTTAACCGAGTCAGTTTCGTTTGCTGCGCAAATAATAAATATCCCCCAATGCCAGAAGTTTCATTTAAATGGATTCCTTATCACTGGTGGTGGCTGCCTTTCAGAAAATTATTTTATTTCTAAAATAGTCTTGAGCTAATATTTACAGATGCTAAAGAAGGCACTTGAGGTGAAAGAGAGCACAAGATGAGCCCTAGCTCTGTATTAAGCCTCCAGATACCACACTGCTCCAAAACGGATGAAACTGGCCACTGACGCAAATCCTGAGAGACACCGCCACATATTTCCCTCCTCTGTGTGTCTCTGTCTTATATTTTTTATGTCTCTGTTAACAGGATTTCTCAGAAGTGAATGCAATGTGTCATTATGTTGCATTACAGGTTCTTTAAATAGAGTCATCATGCATCTTTGTTTGTAACTGAATGGATACAGTGGCAATAAAACGTTTTTGGACACTAAAGATGCAATTAAAAATGTATAAATGTCTTTGCATTATGTAACAAAATATCAAAACAAGGGATTATAACAAATACTTTCTAGTAAAAACATTTTACGAAAGGAGGTTTGTTGAGTTTCAAACTATGAAGCAGTCAGCAGATTTGCATATTTTTGTGTACGTATGCATATGTTCAAAATAAAGACAAAAAGTCTTGTACACTTTCATGTTCATGTGTTACAGTAATATACTGTAAGGTGCAAGTGAGGTCGTACAAATTTGTATGAATTAGCCACCTCGCACAATATATATACGAATTGCCGTGAGACTGGGCTGGAGAAACTGATATAACAGAACACACACACACAAATATTTAAGACCAGTTTGAAAAAGTGACTCAGAAAGTGAAGTTCTGAGAATAGCATTCGTTATTTGTACATGCCACTTGGTTTAAAGTGCAGTAAAATTAAGACACTGTCCAAATGCTTTTTGAGGCCACTAGACATGCTGCTAATTTACATTTACATGTCTGCAGTTTTAATTCCAAGAGGAAGTGATGATGATCAAACACAGGAGGCTGACACTGCCATTGATTAATCATCTTGCTATAAAGGTAATACCTTCACCACTTCATTATTCAGCATACTCAGAGGCACCAGGGAGGTTATTGGCAATAAATAGTTGTTGTCACTGTGTGAGGTCTCGGGGAAATGATACCTCTGTGTGTGTCCTCTCACATTTACATGCACTCATATTCACATTCCAGGTTTCATACAGACTGTGCAGAGGCGCTGGAGCCGGGATGTCTTGACCAGAGTCTCATGTCCACTGTCCAGTGTCCACTGTTCCTGTCTAGGACAGGCCAAAGCAAACCGCAGAGAGAGAGAGAGAGAAATGTCTATCAGCAGAATGAAAGTGGGAGGATTTACACAACATTACCATAGAATCACAGCGGAAATTACACACTTTAACTTCAAGTGTGTAATTTCTGTGTCACTAACAGCACCAAACAGAATTGCAACAATAATGACTGTTTTGAAACAGCTTTCCTTGTCTGCCCATCAGATTGCCTTGAAAATACCTGTGCCTTTGTATTGTTTGGTGTTAAAGTGATGTTTAAAAGGGTGCAAAATAGAGTTGCTTGCTCGTTTGTGATTTTACCTCTTGCCAACCTTTATATACTCAAGGTTCCCATGCTCTGTCAGCAGCAGGAAGGTCTTTCGAGCTTCGCCTTCACCCGTCTACACTCTTTCAATGCACCCTGCATGTTGAGCACTGCCCAATTCCCCAACTCGCAATTATGGTCTGTAGGAACAAGCTTTTTAAACTGTAATGTGGCCAGGTCACCAATTCAGACATGGCATGTCAATTTCCACAATTCATACAATTTGGAGTAGATTCTGTTTTAAAATACCTGTTCAGAAATCAATTTTCGCTAGTGAAAAAATTCACTTGTAGGCCGTGATGTGGAAAGCCTGAAATGACCTATTTTAAACTTTCCCACATAACACTTACTAAGGGACAGGGAGAAGACTTTGTCCCTACAAAGAGATGTTCCAGATAGTGAATTAGTGGCACATTTCCATGGGCAAATTGAACATAATTGAGAGGCTTTTTGTCTTACAGAACGCTTTCTTTAATGCTATCTAGATCTATCTTTTACCTCTGGGATCTACTGTGGTACATAATTCCTATACAGTTTTCTACATACAATGGACTCCTCTTCAGCTTTTACCCAGCTTCTAACAAATTAAAGGATTATTGGTAGTTGGCCTTGGCTAACCTAACACCACAGGAGGGGAAATGGATTCAATGTAGAACAATCAGACTTCTTGTCCTATAGTGTTCAGGGTTTTTTTCTTAGCCAAAATGATTATTAACTCCCCTGAGTTTCAGGTAACCTGATAATAAATTCATTTATAATGAATAAATATAGATTTATTTTAATTTGGCATTTCAATCAGTCTCAAAAACCACCTGTAGTTCCATCATACGCCCCTAGAGGCTCATAAACCATGTGTTGGAAATGGATTGTCTGTGCTCAGCAGGGAATCATTGTTATTTGTACAGCTAATATGACTCCGGATATATTTTCATGCTTCTCTTTACACTTTAAAACAAAGTTTCTGTATTTCACGCATAACTGCCCATGATCCTACGTCCTGTAATTGTACAACTCCAGACATGTCATGTAGGAATGCACTTTAAAAAAAGAGATGGAAAAACTCTATGCTCGGGATTTGCTTCCTGTTGGGACAACAGGCGAATGTGCGTGTGACCAGAGAATCCCACAATTTAAGGATATGACAGAAGTGCATTGCATCGTCGAAAACCTATAAGCAGCTCAGTACAGAAACACTGAACAGACTAGCAGGTTCCAGCAACTGAACATAACAATCTAAATCACCCAGCTGCCAAAGCGAAGAGTGCCACGAAACAATAACAAAACCGCAGTAGAGCTAAATCAGGTCATACTCCACTAGACAAACAAATATACAACCAGCCCTACAAATTTGGTTAATCGTGTTGTAATTGAAACCACAAAATGGTAACTTCAGCCCAACTGTATATATTTTAGTCAAATACCCATGATGTTGAGGAAAGTGAATATGGGTTGTACCAGACAGACTGCTGCATGACTCACCGTTATAAATACAAAACAAACATTAAGGCACAAAGAATAAAACGAGTCAGAGCTTTGCTCCACCCCCTCAACAGTCTCCAAAGTATATTTCTGGGATTCACAGGGATTCAGACCTCCAGGTGCTCTTTAGATGGCCAGACGTGCCACTTGGGGGTCAGCAGTGTGACAAAGTGCCGAATTCTGTTGTAGAGCCAATGCCAGGACTGCTCCATCTGTCTGGCATGTGTCAAAAATGACAAGAACCAGTGGAGTCCCTGCAGCAAGACAAGACTCGAGCCAGAGTCAACAACCGGCCTGGAAGAACATGAAAGCTCTTGCTTGAGCACTTTTGCAACAGACTGTAAATGTCATAAATACAGCCCTCAAGAGATTTCAATGCACAAACTCGTCGTTTAGAGAGCTGATTGCGCAGAAGGTCCCTTTAAACACCATTTAACCACCCTAGAAACATTGAGTTTATTTACATGCACAACAAAATGCCAGAAAAGCACATTCAGGATATTAAAGGATTTTTCCATGTTAACATCAAAAGTGTCTTGGGCAAAAATGTAGATGGGGCAACAGTTTATGTCCTTTTGTCTAGTACAAAAACTCAGTTTAAGGGCTGAAGGTAAGTGTGTGTGTCCTTTAGGAATTAAATTAACAGCATCTAAAATTCCTGATGTCTTCTGTGTGTGAATATGATAAAAATGTACTCTTTATTAGTTTTATATCTTTATTTATAACAAAGCTTAAGTAAGTGTTTATTGACTATTTGAATGATTATCTTTAATGCTAATGTTAGCATTAAATATTGTTGTTTTTTTGAGTAAGGAAGCAAATTATGAACCAACGAATTATGACTAATGATGCTTGTTTCATGGCCAACCTGTTGATACTGTAAAGCATTTACTCTCAATGGGTGATCTTTTCCCCCCATACAACCATTACACCACAATAACAGAAACACAATACATAAACATACTTCCTGCTTGATTCTACATTAGCATTATAAATATATTTTTAACAAAAATAAAGCATCTTTCCACAACTGTCTCTTACACGTCTTCCTATGACACATATTTCCAGGACAAAAACCTAGTATTTCTGCTGTAGGATATAAAGCAAGAATGAATTAAAATATAGAGAAAATAGTACTGATAATACTTCCAGATCACTGGAGATGAGCTCTTCTTACATTGGACTGAGAAACGAAGAGTGTGAGAAAGAGAGATCGCATACATAAATACTTTATTCTGGCATAATGACTGCATTACACTGCCTTCCGTATGTCTTTGTTCGTGGACAGGCAGCTGAACTCTTCGGAAGGACAAAGCTTTCTAGAGGCACATTGGGAATAGAACGTTCAATGTTCTGGACCCAAGAGGACTAAGGCAGATAGCAAGGTTATATGACAGCACGTCCTTTAATATGTTCATCCTCCTTTTGAACGACTGGAGTCCATTAGTCCATCCATCCTGGGAATCTAGACTCCTGCTTGAGCGGATCCAAACACAAGCATTTTAAGTTCATGGTCTCTACAAACTTAGTGTTCTCCAAAAGACTTTCTCCTCATCTTTGACCTTTACAAGAGTCGTATACATAAACAACAGAGAATCGACACAAACATAATCCTTTTCAGTTTCGTTTCTGCCCAGTGTTTGACCACTTAATAATTAACTGAATACCAATCTTGTTTGTCTTCAGTGTTTGACAGAGTACGTAGAAAGCACCTTTGGTGTTGTGTTTGTGTATAATGTTCCTCTGGATACAGAATGTTTTTTTTTTGTTTGTTTATTTTCCGAACAGCAGTGGAGTCAGTAGGGTCAGAGTTCAAAGTCCCAGTGCTGCTGGAGCATTACGTAGCCACTGTTGTCATTCGATCGTTTGTTCGATGTGGTTTCACCTCATGTCCACTGGAGGGAGAGAAAGAAAACAAAACAGCCATTAACAAGCAATCACGTTTTTGTGGAATCTGGTGCAGTTTGAAAATGATTTGATTGTGATTTTTCTTTTTAGTAAGACATGCGGTTTGCTTGAGTGACGCAGTGATTCCACCACGCAGTGATTTTAATGTGTATTATTGGACAGTCTGTGCACGCTTAAAGAACAACGTGAAAGGAACAATCTTTGTGATCAAGTTCACCAAACCATTAATCCACACATTTTCATAAACAAACACTCAAAATTAAAGCAACTGCACAAGCTCTGTTCCAAAACATATTGAGCTGCTTAGCATTTTAAGATAACTAACAATATTTATTGCGATAAATTGGATTTGAACCTCCAAGTGGCATGTGAAGATACCACAACCAGTTCACTTCCACTTTAATGTTGCCTTAGGGTGTCAAATTAGCTGTGTTAGCTCCACCCCTAAACACAACTGAACCAGTTAATCAAGGTCTTCAGGCAGCAACCTCGAGGGAAGTATACTGGAGCTGGTTGGAGCTAAAATCTACAGGACAGTGGCCCTCTAGGCTTAGAAGGTAGATGTCGATGTAGGTGGTTTACAGCAAGGCAGCTCACTTTGTTTTGAAACGGAGCTAAATTATATACATGATGAGCATAGTTTGATTTCATAAAATAAGTAGCATCAAACAGGCAATCCCGTGACCCATGCAGCAAAGCGAAAAACAGCACAGTGCAAATGTCTCTCTGGCTCTGTTGCGTGACGTCTCGCTCTCCCTTCTGATCAGTTCATGCCAATGATTGGTTGCGAAGTGGCAGGGGATCTGTCCACAGCTGTCCTACCTGCAGGATATTTTGGTCCGCTGAGTATTAGGAAATGTTTCCCTTTTATTGAATATCCTTGTTGATCTGTGCTGCCACTGCTTGCTTTCTGTGTTTCCGTTTTTTACCTTTTTTAACTGTGCGTGGGCCTGGAAACACAAGTTTGGGGAAAGGTGCAAGCCAGATGATGGGCAGAATGTGGTTGAGTAGAAAAAAGAAAGCAAGTAAGAAAGCAAGCAAGAAAGAAAGAATTTATCTTTTACAAAGGCATAAATATTTGAACCCTTTTATCTCGGCGCAAGGTTTTGCACAAGTGCAGAAACCTGTTGAACCTGAAGGAGACACACTTCTACATGTTTCAGCATTTCCACACACCTGTGGTCTTTCTTATCCATTCAATTGCATCATCCCCCAGCACAGTAAAACACAAGCTCACACAGGTGTGTTTGTCTGCGGTGACAGCACAATGCCACAGGCTGCCAAGTGCACAATCCATAGCCAAATAATCATTCAAGATCAGGCCAAACATTCAGTGTATGCATGACATATGTACCTGTGTCTGCTTCCGTGTGCTCGGCCACATGATGCTGTGCCGTGCACACGCATTCCACATGATCCTCTAACCGGACAAGCACCTCCTTCAATTTTGCTTTCTTACGCGATGCGAACTCTACCTTCGCCACCTGGAAGAAAAGAGAAAGACCAGGTTAGGTTAGCAATGAATAGTTTTTCAGTGTGTTGGTGTAGCATACAGGACGACAGAACAGATTCTTAGCTGTAAAGGTAGTACATGCTCAGTTAGCGCCAAACCTTGCCAACGGGTCATAGGCAACAGTGGAAAAATTGGTCGAACAATTCCTGGGCAATAAGCCCAAAACAGTTACATGTTCCACAGTTAACGCCCCACTGCAGCACACTAAACTCTAAATAACCACTTAGCTTTGAACCGGGGTCGACTCTTGCAGAACTTTTGTTGTGCTAATTTTAACGCTTAGGCCTCTATTTCTTCTCACTGTTCTGCTAATGCCTGGCTGCATGTATTTATGGTGGGTGGGAATATGATAAGACCGGTTCTGTTCATTAGAAATCATTGCTGGTCTAATGCCCAGTGTATGCTTTGGTGGTTTACGTTTCACACACTGCACTGAGTGACACAATTTTCATCATCAGAAGTGTCCGCGAATGATTGCGCACACGTCCACGTGCAAACCAGAAACGTGCAAACTGTGCAGGCGCAAGGCAAATGTTAAGACAGAATGAGTCTACTAGGTGGTACTGCACACGTATCGTACTCGAACATGCACTTTATACCGCAGTACTTTGAAAACTGAGTGCGAGATGGAACAAAACACTGAAAGTGGAATATACCCAGGCCTCAAGGTTCCTGAAAATGTTCGTGGACCAGTCCTCCCAACTATATAACCTATGTGTCTTACACACCAATTTCAGGTTTTGGGAGTCTCTACTAATAAGCTGATGGGTTGAATCAGGTGTGTTTGATTAAGGAAAAATGCTGTGCAATGTTGGGTCTCCAGGAACTGCTCTATAATAGGCAAATGATCTTAAGTTCAAATAAATTTAAATTTCAAACCTTTTTCCCATTCCACTGGCCATTCACATTTTAAATGCAAAAATCATCAGAAATGAGCTAGAAAATGATAAAACCACCACGGTTTGAGTGTGCACAATGGAACTGCACATTTGCGATGCATTGGCCAAACATTCAAGTATGCATTGGTGTATTTTTCTGGCTTTGAGCATGACTCACAGAGTGCAAATAAAAACTCAGTCTACCGTGCAAGTGCAATTGGTTTAGCATTATGGAACAAATGATGCAACCCTTGGAAACTCCCAAAGAGAAACGTCAAAATGAAGGTAGGGAAAGAGAGTCCTGTTTCGGTGACTCCGTCCACCCGGTTAAACCCCTTTCCTTCTGTCTGCTGCCCACCTCTCCCTCCTCTTGGACATTCTTGTGCTTGGTTATATTTACAGAGCCAAGTCTAAAACAGCCCATGGCGTGCAAGAATGTTCTGTGACTGAGGATGAAGGGGTGAGACAGACTCCGAGGGGCTTGAGAGCTGGTCAGGGGGGTTGGTTAAGGGGTTCAGCAAAGGGTCATAATAAGAAAAAAGAGTGCCCGCACCATCCTTTGCTGCCCCCGCCCCAATATTCTCTTTCAAATTCAATTTATCATTGCTTTTGCATCTCGGTTTCAAGTCCGAACTTCACACATGCTCTCGACCACAAACTCGAATGCGCTTTATAAAAAAGTTTCTCAGGAGGCCCTTCCAAGCTCTATTTATAAACTACTGTGCTTTACGCTGCAATGAAAGCCCTGCGAAATCCCAGCACAGCACACTAATGGTGTGACATCTGATCCAGCCCCGGCTCCAGCAACCCCAACCCCCTCTGACTCGCCCTGCGCTCTGTAAGGACTATTGTCCAGGGTCTGGATAATTGGCATTGGGATTTCCCCGCAAGAAAGGTCGATAAAGAAAGGGTGAGAGAAAGAACGGGCATCAGGAGAGGTGCATCATGGGTAATTAGCATGGGAACAAAGGGAACTGGACACGTAGCCAAGGGACAGGCAGTTTTGCTGCACATCTGTCAGTGGGTAAATCTGACGACAAAACGCTGCGGATAAAGCGAAACCGAGAGCCTCAGAAAGAGCGGGGGTCCGATGGCAGGCAGGCGACTGGTGGGGCGACCCGAAAAGAAAGAGGGGTGTGGGGAGCAAGCGTTCTTATTGAGTGAGTGACAAAGAGAGGCCTGAATGGGGGGGGTTAAGGGAAACTTTTATCTCATGACCTGCATGTCTAGAGTTACAAAAAGAGTATGGGCGAAATCTCTGCTGTAAAACACACACACTGGCACCCAGACAATCACGAAGATTAGGAGAAAAGGTGATCTAATCTGTGCATTTCCTGTCATAACCCCATTAAAAACGTCCCTAAACACCAGCAGAGAGGCAGAGAAAGCGAAAAGATGGAAAGAACACAGAATTATAGATATGACAGCAATTAGAGTTCACCACACGCGAAGAAAAACAAACAAAGAAGAGAGGGAGAGAGAGCTAGAGGGAGGGTGACCGATTTTTTTTCTTTTGTGCATTTCAAAGTATTTTCGAATAATCTTTCAACAATTTTCATTTAAATCTCTTGCATTCAAACAGATGCATGAGTATGCATTATTTACGCACTACAATTAAATCCGGTAATGTCCATTTACTTCTATTGTACTTACAAGTGCATTAGTGTAATCATGCAAAGAAAGTCAAAGACTACGTTTTATAATACTGCTCCTTATGTACATACTATGTACTTATTATAGAAATTACAATAACTAGGTAATAACTAAGTACTAATCCTGAACCTACCCCTAAATCTTACCCTACCCCGTGTAGTTATTAGGTATCACCAGAAGTTTCTTAGGTAGGTACACTGTAAGTATACATACAGTAAAATAAAGTGCAACTGATTATATATTATTTTATAACTTCACAGGGAGACGAATAAAACTTCAGAATGAGTCAGCATTAAAGATGAGTTTAGTGTAAAAGTTGAACAAAGAGCCATGTTGTTCAGTTTTTGTCAGCTACTTCAACTTTTCCACTCTAATACAACAGGCTCGTTTGAAATATTTTGCTGTGTTTTCTATATTAACGTGACGTTCATTCGATTTAGCACTATTTGTGTTTCCTCAGTGTTTGCGTCAGAGATGGGGCCCATATCCTCACTAACCTGGGCCATTTGAGGCTCTTTAATACCCAAAATCAACACTCACAACACACCTTGTGCTTCCAGTGCCAGGATAAATCATGTATGATTTTCCTTAATACCGACCTCTAAAGGAGGAATCCAAATCTGGCTCATCCAAACACATAAACACTTGCCTTTTGAACCACATCACATGCTGTATTCTTACACTCGCTCGCAAACATTCCAAATCAGGAATATCCTCACTTAGTCTCTTCATTAGGAAAGAACAGCGGTGTGCTGGATTTAGTTACTTTAGCAGTCCAATTACCAGAGATTAAAATAAAATAAACATCATTCACACACACTCAGCTGCCTATCTAGATTTTAAGGAAACCACAGTGACATTGCTTATTGCTGATGTTGTGTAAAAGCTTTCCTCGGGTTGAGTTCAGGTACGCCGATTCATAGATGGAGTGATATGACACTTTAAAATCAACAAGACTTCAAAAAGAGACTACCAAAAATATTGGACCCCATTAACTTTCACTGAATAAAAGAAAAAAAAAAAGGCATTCAGGTTTGTAAAAGCCTTGAAAGCTAGTAAATGATGACAGAATCCACAAGAAGTCGTTTTCAGCTTTCTGTTGTGTTAACAGATGTTTAAATGTGGTCTCTTCTCACGCTGCAGGTCTGATCTGAATCTCCTCACTGTAAAACAAGGTTTATTCTGTCTGGGGTCCAACTATTCTCCCCTCCCCCAGTTCCTCCCTGCAGCACCTGTTGTTGTAGTAATATGTGATGATGTTTGCATGCAAGTGTGTGTGTGTGTTTTAGCTAGGCTAATAGACATAAACTGCAACACAGCAGTTCAGGGAAAATCATTAGTACTGTACACCGGGAGGATAGCAAGAGAGAAAATGAAGGGGGAAATGAGGTCAAACAGAGACTGTACAGAAGAGAAATAAACAGAAGAAAATGCATGGTACCTGTAGGAGTGGAAACATTGATTTTGCTTAAAAAGGTAAATACTGTAGCTTTTTGATAGAACCATGTGTATGCGTTGCATCTAACCTGAAAATCTTCATTTATTATAGCCTGATTTAATTTAAAGCTGCAACATGTATGTTATTGCTGATTTGTTACTGAAACAGTTAAAAGGTTTGGAGATTTTAGTCCCAACTCTAGCAGTGAGGAGTAGTGCTAGCATGATAAGAACGGCTGATGTGTGAACTGACTCGCCTTAAAGCTATCAACTCCTGTTACACTTTACATAACAGCTCAATCACTACTGAGAGAGTGAGAGAAGAAGAGAGAGAGACCGGCTAAATGCCAGAGACCAATACATAGACCAATAGATAGATAGATAGACAAACAGACAGTTATACAGACAGACAGACAGACAGACAGGCAGGTATACAGACAGACAGGCAGGTATGCAGATAGACAGACATGTATACAGACAGATAGGTATACAGACAGACAGATATACAGACAGGCAGACAGGTATACAGACAGACAGACAGGTATACAGACAGACAGACAGGTATACAGACGACAGACAGACAGACAGGCAAGTATACAGACAGACAGGCAGGTATGCAGATAGACAGACATGTATACAGACAGACAGACAGGTATACAGACAGACAGGTATACAGACAGACAGACAGGTATACAGACAGGCAGACAGGTATACAGACAGACAGATATACAGACAGACAGGCAGACAGGTATACAGACAGGCAGAAAGGTATCCAGACAGACAGGCAGACAGGTATACAGACAGACAGACAGACAGACAGGTGTACAGACAGAGAGGTATATAGACAGACAGACAAGTATACAGACAGAGAGACAGGCAGGTATGCAGATAGACAGACATGTATACAGACAGACAGACAGGTATACAGACAGACAGATATACAGACAGACAGACAGGTATACAGACAGACAGATATACAGACAGACAGGTATACAGACAGACAGGCAGACAGGTATACAGACAGACAGACAGACAGGTGTACAGACAGAGAGGTATATGGACAGACAGACAGGCAGGTATACAGACAGACAGATAGACAGGTGTACAGACAGACAGAGAGGTATATAGACAGACAGACAAGTATACAGACAGACAGAGAGGTATGCAGACAGACAGGTGTACAGACAGACAGGTACACAGACAGACAGGTACACAGACATGCGTACAGACAGACAGAGAGGTATACAGACAGACAGACAGACAGGTGTACAGACAGACAGACAGGTATACAGACAGACAGGTGTACAGACAGACAGAGAGGTATACAGACAGACAGGTGTACAGACAGACAGAGAGGTATACAGACAGGCTAGGTAAAGTTTAACTCCAGTAAGTGTGGATAGACTCATTATCTGGTGCTATGTTCCACACCCAGCAGGGTTTCCTTTGAAACGAGCTTATCACTGCAATGAACCAAAGTACAGCAGAAATGTGGCCAAGTACATGCACACACACACACACACACACACACTCCCTCTGCAGTGAGACCTATTTACAGTCTGTCTTTTTTATATGGTGGCTCTGAACAGCAGTAGCTTGTGCAGACCTGCTCCTTTTTTAGGATGAGAAGGAAAAAGTGAGGGAAGGGTAAATACATCTCTTAAGAGTATTTGCTCAAATATATACCGCCATAGCTGGAAAGAAACACATAATATATTTTGGTCCCATCCCTGTGCTCAGAGCTGGAAAAAAAAAAAACATACAAGACTAACATCTGTATTCATTTTATGCGGAAAAATGGATAGAGCTTTACAATCAACTGAACCCCCTTTAAGAAGATTGCAGAATACGTATAAATGAAAAAATAAATAAAGAATGGAATACATTTTTTTATAAAAAATACATGCTACTCTTGAAAAGTTAGGGGTAAGATTTAATGTAAGTCTCTTGTACTAACCAAGGCTGCATTTATACTGTACGATTCAAAATACAGTAAAATTCAGTAACACTTTGAAATATAATTACCATTTAAAACAGGGGTGTGGCTCTGTAGTGGGTGTGGCCCTGATATCTATACTGCTCAAGATAAAAAGTCAACATTGACTTCCCCGCATTTAAAAGGCTTTACAGGACTGTTGATGCTCTTACCTTGACAGTCCGATGCTGTTTTTTGGAGGGGTGACAGCGCATGTTGCCGGTGTTGCAGCAGCCTGTACAGCGCTTCACCTCCACACACGGAGGCCATATTAGGAAGTTTGCAGCAGTGGGATCCACTTGACTTCGGGGGATCTCGTAGATCACTGTCCGTGTCTTGCACATGGCTGGCACCGCTTCCTCTACTGGATGCAAGAAACGAGGATGCATTGATAAATCAGAAAAACATATTCAAGATATTGGTTATTAATTACTTGAAATAATCACACTAAACTAAAAAAAAGCACAACACATAAAATAAACTAAACTAAAAATTAATAAAAATAAAATAATACTTAATGGCTTATGAATACGGTAATCATTAAGTACCATACATTATGCTTTTGTAGCCAAGCTTCACAAATAAAATAAAATAAATAAAATAATAAAATAAAATAAAATAAAATAAAATAAAAAAATAAAATAAAATAAAATAAAATAAAATAAAATAAAATAAAATA
>JAUCMU010000063.1:3147951-3158595 GCA_032275025.1 Enteromius treurensis | reverse complement strand
ATTTAATTTAATTTAATTTAATTTAATTTAATTTAATTTAATTTAATTTAATTTAATTTAATTTAATTTAATTTAACATGAATGACAAAATGGTCCATGAATATAACTATGGTATAATGATACTGTATTAAGAGTAATTAACTCAGATCACACAAACACACTAAAAGACAATAAAGTTTAAAAAAAAATTTACTAAACTTAAATCTAATTAAAAACTGATTAAGGTAATCATTCAGTACCATTAAATTCCCATTTTTCATTTCCTTTTTTCTCTCTGAAACTGATGCCATCCAGCAAAACAAAAAGGCCCCTTAAAACTGCATAAGTGGCAAATATTAAAGAGGGTTTTTAATATCACTGAGCCTCTGTATTTACCTAGACCAAAAAAAGATCAACCACAGCACTGAGATCGGCATTCGATCTGGAGGTTTCAGAGCAACAGTTGTAACAAAAATGGCACACAGCTATTCTGAGGCCTGAACAGTTTTTCTGTGTGTTTGAGTGAGTGATTGGGAAGGTAAAGAAGGGGCCCGAATATCCCAACACACACACAGTGCTGCGCTCCACCATTGATGTGACGGGAAGGAAGAGCGCATGTCAGAGCTCTATGTGCCAGTGTGAATTCTGTTCAGTTCAACGAGCTATGACATGAACTTTGAATGTTTGGAATTTCCTGGCTCGAATTCGTTTGTGACCTCACAAGTACCACCAATCAAAATACTCTCACGTACAATCAAATAAAGACATGCCCTCCGATCATTGTGATTTCCTGAATAAAACTGACATTCTCTGCTTTTTCTATCCTCAACACTGGAACTGCACCAATCAGAGATGTTTATATAATATGCAATCCTGACTGTAATTATTAGGAGAGTTCTGGGGTTTAGCCAATCAGTTTAGGTCAATTCAACAATTTTTTATTCTCTTTTGAACTGCATGTGTGAGAGCTGTCAAAGCACAGTATATATCTAAATATTTTTAATATTAAATTTACACTACATTTAAAACACTTGGAGTTAGAAAGTAAAATATTTAAAATAAATGTTTTTTTTTTTACTTTTATTAAAAAAAGTTGCATACTGTTTTCAATAATGATAATAATAACATTTATCAGCAAATCAGCATATTAGAATGATTTCTGAAGGATCAATTGATACTGAAGGCTAGAATAATAATATTGTAAATTCAGCTGTGCATCACAGGAATATATTTTAAATTACATTTTAAAATATATTAAAATTTTTATTTTAAAATATAATATTGTATATAATTTTTTAAAATAAAGAAATTCATATTTAAACTTCACATTTAAAATTTGAAGTTTTATGTGTATTTTTATATTTTCTAATGCTAGGATGTTTGTTGCCAGATTGTTGCTCTCAGGCATTTGCTATATGGTCGTTAAGGTGTTTTTTTTGTGCATTGCCAAGCACAAATGCAGGACAAGTTAAGCACTAAAATTACAAGTGATACCATGGCAATGGTTAAACTATTATCAGTGAAGCGCCATAAATTAACAGACATTCTGCCAAGCAGTGCAGTTCATGAACTGTTTATGGTTGCCAAGCAACTTCAGAATCCATCAAATGAGCTTCCAGAGGCTAGGTAACTGCTCAAATACTTCTCAAACTGAACGTTGTCAAGAAGAGTGACAGCAGGTCTTACCGACACTCCTCTTCCGTCTGTGGGACAGCTGCAGACTCTTGAGATCTGAGGAAGCGGCCTTGTGTGAGTGATGGCTCTTCTGATGGTGCTTCTGTTTGACCTCCTCCATCACCTCATTTCCAGGACCTCATCAAAACACAGGTTATCCGTATTACTTTCATGTTACTCAGCGAAAAGACAAATCACTTTTTCCCCCCTTTAAAGCCAAGATGAATCCACAATGAGGCTATTGAAAGTCTCCAGTAGATGCCCCGGAGCCTTCCGAGGCGAAATGGCACTGGCGTGAGTGGCACCAAAGCATGAAATAATTTCCTTCTTCAGAAACTCATTTTTCCACGAACAATGGCTGCTTTATTCACGAGCTTAATTGGAAATTCATCACGATGGATTTCTGGAGGAACGGTGTCATTTTGGCCCTGAATGTGGTTGCCAAGTTGATTATAATGTCTTATGTCGCATTGACATGCCCGATGAACAAATCTGAACTCCTGACAACCTCGGTGGATTTGCCACTGGCACAAATGAGTAAGAGAGCCATTCTGCACTATTTAAAGAAGAGGCGGGAGTGTAAGAGTCCAGAATACAATATCAGTCCAGTGTTTAAACAACCCATGATGCATATAAAAGCTTCACATTAATAATACGGCTTGTGACATAACCGAGCGTGACAACTCATACACAAAGAGAGTTTGGTGGGGATAGTTCACCCAGATGTTTACTCACCCTCATGTTGTTTTAGACCTATTCATTTCGAAGTTCATTTGCTCTTCAAAAGATACTTTGAAGTATGTTAGTAATCAAAAAGCTGCTGGTATCCACTGAGTCCACAGCATGGGGACAAAAAGTATGGAAGTCAATGGCTTTGATTAGCAACATTCTTCAAAATATCTTCTTTTGTGTTCAACAGAAACTGGTAGTTTGGAACATAAGGGTGAAGACATGTCGTCAGTTTTAATTTGGGGGTAAAAAATTAAAGACATACTGATTTTCTCTCATCAGTTGTCCTGTGAAACACTAAATAATCTTCTTCTTTTTTCACACGTCTAAACTTCACTTTTAAAAGACATTCAGGTACTGTAAACATATTTATTATATGAAATATGATATTTTGTCAAAAGAACCACTCAATTAAAATAAATCAGACTGACATCAGCTAACCACTCTTTACTTGTTGCATTTTATGATAAAGTGTCATAAGATGAAACTGTTGAAAGTGAAGAAATTTAAAATCAAATATTAAAATACTGAAATTCAAATTTGATTGATTTCTCTGTTTTAGTATATTTTTATTCATTTTGACTGTTTTATATAGTAAAAAATATTGCAAATATATTATTCATATAAATAGCAAAATAACTGTATATTGCAAATATTTAATATCTATATGACAAATATAAAATATTTATGAATAATTAAAATGCAATTAAAATAAAAAACTAATTGTTTTCAAATATATTTATTCATTTTTCAATATACTTTTTTTTAAAGTTTATTAGGTTAGAATTTTTTATATTTTATTTATTTATTTATATACATTTGCAAAATTATATATATATGTGTGTGTGTATGTGTGTGTGTGTGTGTGTAATTAATAATATTTTCATATAAAACATATATATATTCTTTACATATGCAAAATTATACATTATATATATATATATATATTAAAAAATCAACTTTTTTGGAAAATTATACACTATGTGTGTGTAGATAAATAGATAGAAACTATCTATGTATCTATCTATCTATTTGTAACCACTTATCCTAACCTATACACTGCAGAATATTTGAGAGTGAAATGATTATCTGATATTGTTGTACAGATTTTTCTGGGTTTAGTTGAGTGTGGTTAAACATCAAACTGGCTAATCTGTGAGCGGCAGAAGAACTGCACCCAGCTCCGAGTCGTGAGGGTGCGACCGTCAGGAATTCACCCAAACACACTCTCTTCACTTAAAAGACTGCATGACCACACACACAGTCCTGAAGCAGGAAACACAAGTGACATGTCAACAAAAGCCCCGCTCTGTTCTGTCTCTCTATTCCGTCTCATCTTTCCAGCCAAATGGAAGGCCATTGTTTTTAAGTTGTTTTTCAGACTCAGTCAAAGAGTGCGCGCTGACCCGCAGAGAGAGAGAGTTCAGCATTTGATCTGCACAACACACCTTATCTCGTGTTCACATCTAACTGAGTGTTATGATGTCAAACTCAAGAACTTTGTTCTCTCACACAAAAACACAAGATGACCAACCCAACCAAAGCTTGGCTGTCAAAGCACACTTAAAAGGAACAGCTCACCCAGAAAGGAAGGTTTGTCATCAAATGTTGTGAAAGAAGGAAATTAAGAAATATACCTTCATCTTCCTACAAACCCATATGCAAATGAGATTTGAGTTGAGAGGATTTCAGTCAAAAACAACTTAAAATTTGTTTCTGGATTTTTTCAATCTTTTGATGTGTGTAGTTTACCTTTAATTTATTTGGGTTTGCCAATGGAAAAATAATAAATGTTTTCATTTTAATGCATGTTTATACTTGACAAAAGTATTATTGCTTATAGAGATGTGATTTGTTTGTGCATTTATTATTTACTAATACTTATTAACATAATAATGTTTTAATAATATTATTAATATTATTAATTATCTAATAATATAATAGATAAAATATAAGTTATTCAATAATATTATATTAATGTTAGCAAATAAAGAAATGTGTTTCATGTAATATATACTCACACTAATAACGATTTACATATGAAAATACTAAAGTTTAGTTTAGTAATATATATCTACATAGATAGATGCGATACAATAATTACAATAAAATAATTTTATAATTAAATAAAAGAATGTTTAAAAAAATCTATTTCATAATATGCATCTATATATAAAAATACCAATAATTAAATTATCAATAAATTATTTTTATATAGACAGATAGGTAGATACAATATAATAATTAGCAAATTAATAATTTGCTAATTATATAATGATATAATATATAATACAATATAATAGCAAATAAGAAAATTGTAGAAAATAAAGAAATAATAACAGTTTAAAATCTGATCCAAAATTTGACAAAGAAAATCATATGAAATATGAAAAGTCTTTTGTAATATTTACTAATATTTTAATTAATTAAAATTGCATGTATTATTATTTATTAAATATACTTTTTTCCCCTTTTTTTTTTTTGATATCAGCATTAAGTGGCATGATCTGTCAGCAGATTCTGAACCAAAAACTTTGCTAAACATCTCATTTTCATTTCTTATCCTACCACAGAAGAAAGAAAGAAAGTCATCTACGTTTGGAAAGATAAACGAGTCATTAAATTATGACAGAATTATCATTTTTAGTGCATCATTCCCTCATCTCCTCTTTAACGCTGTAAAACTGACACACTTCCATCACGTATCATTCAGCAGCTGATTTCTACCCACATTCGCTCACAGCACAATAATCGCAGGCACCATCTACCTGCAGCGACCCATTTTATGAGTCCTCCTCGCAATCGAGCGATGCTGATGAAAGCATTCTTCCAGTAACTGTGTAAATTGCAGGTTCTGAACTTATAATCTTCGCATTACCAGCACAGATCTTTAACCGCCAGGCCTCTATCATCAAACCCCTCTGACTATCTCTCTCTATGTGTGCGCTTTCTCTGAATCAGTCACAAAGGACAACATTAGCCCTCCTTCGCGGATTGACAGCTGTCCTTTCATCAAACAAAAGGACGTCCCTCCATCTGTGCCGTTTTCTTCTGGATGTGAAAGCGCAGGAGAGGCAGACAGATGGATGTTGATAAGTTAAAAGGCTGCTGGGAGGAGCAGAACAAGTGCGGCCTGTTCCAGGTGAGCGGAGAGGTCACGTGTGCTGACCTCAGAGAGAGAGAGACACCGTTTCCTCCCTAAATCCCTGTCACTGCTTTCATGACCTCTAATTATCCCTCCATTAGCGGGAGATACCTATCTGTGCCTTCCTCCTCTCATCACTCGCTCCTCGTATGGACGGTTGACGAGGTTAGCGCTCTGATCACAGCAGCCTGGTACTGCTTACCAAATCAGATTAATCAGAATTGAATAGCTAAGATATCATTAGTGACACAAAACCATTCTGAAAACCCATTTCAAAAGCAAGAAATATTTTTCTTATGAGTTTAAATCTCATAATTTATTTAGACTTTTTTCATATTTTATAACTTGGGATTGCAAGATACCGTATAAACTTGTAGTTCTGAGAAGAAAAGCTGGAATTGTAAGAAAAAGTTGCATAAATTACTTTATGTTTTTTCTCTAATGCAGAATTGTGAGACGTAAACTTGGAATTGAAGGAAAGTCCGAATTCTGAGTTTTATATCTCATAATTCTAACTTTTTTCCTTAGAATTCTGAGTTTACTTCTCTCATCTCTGAGGCTAAAGCAAGAATTGTCAGATATAAATCTGTGGGGGGAAAAGTAATTATTTGTGAAGGAGGTTGTCAGTTTAACAATGCACAGAAATGAAGACTAATTTTTTTATATATATATATATTTTATAATGAGTTTTGATCTTAAATTTGGTTCCTGAGTGGTTGAGGTTAAGAAACTAAAATGTATGATTACAGTAAGCATGAGACAACCTATCCAAGTCCTTCTCTTTGACTGACATGCAATGGCTTTGAACAGTCTGACTTTAAAAAGATCCGAAAATATACCATCACTGGCGTCAGGCATCTTTTACTAGTCTTTGGGTGTCTGACAGACAGCTTGATTTATGTAGACACCAATAAATAATAGATTACTGGAGTACTATATCTAAAACCTTACAATTTTGTATGTATTTGCAACAGATCAAATGTATACTTCACCGCAAAATAAAAAAACGGAAAATATTTATTAGCCCATTTTTAAGAATACCAAGAATTTTCCAGAGCAAAATTATTTCCTTGATAATCTGTAGTTTAAATCGAGTGCTTAAAAGAGAGTGCCTAAAATAAAATACAATAAAATACTAAAAAGGAAAAAACAACAACCAAAAAAACACTTGAAATAAGAATAAAGCAAATTATTAAATACTGTAATTTAAATAAATCTTAAATTACACACACTTTATAAAATATATATATTTATATTTATATATTTATATATTTATCTATTTTATTTTATTTTTTTTAATGTAAAATGTAACCAAGACATGTTCTTAACAGTTGTAGTGAGATTAACCCACATAGCCTATAAAAGACAATGTTTTATATCAATGCACTGCACCAATGGAGCCAAAAAGCCCAAACATTTTTAAAGGCACATATTTTCTATCAAACTTCAAAAGAGCCCCGCCATTTGATATATCACAAGTGCCTGTGTGAACACCAGCTCAAGTGAGCTCAGACACGGCTTGTGTTAGTGATCACTGTAATATTATCCAAACTAAAAGAGAGTGAAGAAGACACAGAAGAAGGAGGAGGAAAACAAGCAGCAGAACTTGAGATTTCAACCCCGCACAAAGCATATTCCACTCCTGTTGCAACATCAGATGCCCAGAGGACTTGTATTTATGAAGCGATGCTCTGTTATCATTATTCAGCTCGTCCCCCTGCACACCTATAACACCTATTCTCTCACCACAGAAACCAGACTGGTTACACTCATGCCCCAAATTATGCTGTCTTGGTTTTTGTGTGTGTGTGTAATTACCAGTAATTCCCCTGTAAATGAAATTATAGTGGGCAAATGAAACCACTTGTGGACAACTTAAGTATAGGAAAACTTGGCTTCCCATTCTCCGTGACGTAAGCCTGGACACGAGATCCATGCGTTGCTCTAAAAACAGAAGCAATCTGCGAAGAACTATTTCTGACTCTCCACCCATTGGCCAGTATAAGCAATACGTTTAAATTGTTTCGTGCCTCTCATAAAACTCAGCTTGGCGGCTTTGTGGCAGGTTCAGCATTACACTTACACCACAGCAACTACAACAAACACCTGTAAATAGCCCTGCCGTGCAGCACAGATGAGATTAGCTGTCGAACAAAGTCCACGGAGGTGTTAGGAAGACAATGAGCAGAATTTACCTGGGGAATTTACCTCCAGTAGCCGCTGGAGGTCGCTGATGCTATTGATTTCGCTGTGAGACAGTCTGTCGATGAAGTCTTGAGGGATTGCGAACTCCTTCTGCCGACGTAAAAAGAGGTCACTTGCGGCATTTTGACTCTAGCAGCAGGACACAAAGGTGTATTTCTATGCATAAGCAGCGTGAAATGTTGATGGGTCATTCTTTACATGCATTTTCTAATCGCATCAACCAAAGTCGAGCACGTGTGGACTATTTTTACTGTTATATTTAAATCCTAAATAGGACATTTAGCCCGCGTGGAAATAAAATGAGACTAAAAGAAGACAAGCTATGTTCTCTTATATAGACAAACTATATTTATCTAAATTTTCAGTTCATTAAAATGACTGACAATGCCATGAAAATTGCGAGGAGTTAAAATGACAACATCTTGACTGCATCAAGTCGCTTCTCAACTTTTTATCATTTTATGCGCTATTTTATTATGTTTGTCAGTAGGGGGCGATATTCAATAGTCAACCCTGTTACCGCGATTTTGCACAAGAAAACATCTGTTATTAAAACTAGGCATTTGTATGAATTTCAGCGTATGCACATGGCCATTAATAAAGTAGAAAAAGCATTTAAAAGCCGTCGGAGGTTGTCAACCCTGTTGTCAGCTTTTTACATGCGTATTTATATAGCTATCCTATAAGCCTATAAATACAGCAAAGGTACATTTAAGATGAAATGACACAGTGCACCTTCTTTGTCTGCTGTAAGTGTTACATCACTTATATCTTGTAGAAGTAGCCTACCGTTATGAATCTAATAAAAGAAAGCTACAGATATTCCTGAGAACAGCTGATCTACTTATCACATGTTCAGCCGAAATCACAATTGCGTTGACATCATACAAAAAAAAAAATTAATTAATGATGTGAATCGAAAACACGTTTAACACAGACCATTAATTCGATCAAGGAAATTACTGGGGGGGTTGGATAATCATAAAACTGACCTCATTATGATAAATCGTGGAGACTTGTTGGATTCAAAGCTCTCTCTATAAAGTGAATTATATAGCATAAACCTGCTCTGATGTAACAAGCTAGAACTTTTCTATGGATCTAACCAGGCTCCGTTTTAGTGAGATCTTTGGCACTTTACCTCAGCAGTTGCCAGCAGAAGGTGCGAGGTGAGGAGCAGAAAGCAGCAGAATAAGGTTCTCATCTCCTTCCAATGTCAATTTTCCACCTAATAAGAAAGATGCAGACTGTAGGAGCCTTGGAACCGCTCCTGAGCGCAGAGAGTCCAGAACCATACCTTGAAGAGATCTCCCTTTAAATGACCCGAAGCACCAGCTCAAGTCTACAGAGGAGAATCCAAACTGCCCTGGTACTCCAGGTGCTGGTACTGGTCCAAACGCGCCCTGTATTCAATCTCAAAAGTGATTTAACTTGCAAAAGGTCGTCATGGCTGTCCAAGCCTAAACAATCCAGAGACAGGAACCCTTTTGCATCGCCTAGGTCAGTATTTATAGATTAAAACTCAAAGAGAAATGCTTCACAGAAGTTTAGAAGTGAGTCCATGCACCTCATATCTAGAGCTCAGCACTGGATGTTCAAGATGTATGTCGTCATGCAGTGAAAGTACAATCCCAGGTTAGTATCCATGAATAAAGCAGAAGGAAAGAGCTCAGAGTTGGTCTTGTTCTCAAGAGCTCGTGCACTGAATGCTGTCTCATGCACGTCTGATCTGCGGAATATATGCGCCTCCCCTCGCGCTCCGGTAATCACCGATGAGCGCTCGAGGAGGCGGTTGGCTGGAGCTGCATGTGAAACTTAACCCTTCAAGCCCTTACTGAGGCACATGTAAAATGTGTTGACTGAAGCCCTCGTTAAAAACTTAATAACAACACGCATTTTGTACCGTTCATAATGGTTAGGATAAATGATGCAAAATTATACTTGCTTGCTTGCTCGTTTTATATTTACACAATAGCTTCCATTCTTGTTACCTATGAAGGTCTTCCTGTATTACTCAGTTTTCATTTGCGCTTTCAGCACAATTCCGATTAAATGATGTGAGAAAAAAATTCCTGGATTCCAACTGTAAGGCTTACTCACCCTTTAAAAGAAAAGAGGATCAGATCTTGATGGCCTGCAGTGACCGACAGAATGGCTGCAAGGATCTGAAGGAGGAACATGAACATCAGAGGAAATGAAACTTGAATGATGCAAACAGAGGAACAAGGTTCGTGAAGTTTTGGAAAATGAAAAGAGGAAAAAACTAAAACAGAATATACTGAATGAGAGATCTGTCTCTGCTCTGATTTTCGTTCTCACATTCTGTTTGTTTTTCCTTACACTTGTACGTTTCATTTCTATCAAGCATCATAAAGCCACCTTAGGTTTTATAAAGGCTCTTAAATATATATAAACTCTTTTATGACATTATTACCAGAAAGTACAGTCAAATAAAGAAAATGAGAGTGAAATACAGTGAGCTGTCTGGCACATGAGAGGGATTCCCCATTAAAAAGCGCTTTCACTGGCATGCTGAGCAGTGTGTTCCTATAAGAACATCTTACCCAATAAAGGCTTCCACAGAAGCTGGCATGCAGTAAAAACAGCCATAAAGTTGTGGAATATGTTCCAAAAGTAGATGACTGTTTGTTTCCACAGGCTACATGTAGACCAGAATCTGTGAAGTCTTAATGACAGATGCGTAGTGAAAAAATGTGAATGTTTAAGCTACACAGTTAGTAACAATGTCAAGGAATAGGCTACTAAACATACAAAAAAAGAACAAAATATGAAATAACAAAGGGTAGTGATTATAATAGTCTGATAGAACAATATCATGATAGATAGATAGATAGATAGATAGATAGATAGATAGATAGATAGATAGATAGATAGATAGATAGATAGATAGA
>JAUCMU010000063.1:3135715-3147851 GCA_032275025.1 Enteromius treurensis | reverse complement strand
TAGATAGATAGATAGATAGATAGATAGATAGATAGATAGATAGATAGATAGATAGATCGATCGATCGATCGATCGATAGATAGATAGATAGATAGACAGACAGACAGAGAATGCAGCAGTCAGAAAGTAATCAGCAGTTGAAGAGACTGGAGATGGTGAAGGAGGTGGGCTGTTCCTCCATCATTAAAATACTCCGTTAAGCTATTTTTATACTTAGGTTTTATTAATATGACCAAACCACGCAACCAGTAAACAAAACAGAGCTTCACCTCCAGACAAACTCACACACTCGTCTGCTGCTCGCTGATATCACTGTGAGTCAGAGGTGTTTCTCTCTGGGCTGAGATGCTTCAGTGATGACACAGCACAGACTGAATCACACACAGGCAATTCAAAGATCCTTGTCCAAAGGTATATTAATTTACTCCACCAAGGAATCTGCCATTTATCCAGTGTGTACCACACAGTCATCTGCTCTCAGACACATATTGCTTTCTGTCAGTCCTGATTTATCACTCAGTTTTGTTCTTTTACTCTGCAAGAACATTCACTGCAGGGTTAATCTGTCTACATCAGCAATACCAGCAGTATAGGACATTTTATGAAACTATTTTGCATTCTTGTTTGTATGACCTTTGAATTCTGTATTCTGTTTAATGCTCATACTTACAGTTAAAGGGGTTGTTTGTGTGGCTAATTCAGGAGAAATAAAAAATATGTACTCTATCTCATAGCAATCCTACACTCTGGCTTTTTTGCATGCAAACTTTGCTCTATTTCATTTTCTAAAATGTTCAAATGAAAGTGCTCTTATACACTTTTAAACCCTGTTTTTCTCTCAAACCATCAAACCATCCAGGTGCCTCTCGTGACAGCTGAAACACACAAAGAGATACCCCCCCTATTGATACTTATTTATAAAACATCTTCAAATGTTCAGAAGTGTGTATAATATCAGACTGATTTGTGGATGCTGTTCCCTCAGTAAAAAAAAAAATGCTATGTATACTTTTGCATTTTCTGAAGAAAATGTTAATGGTGCATGGCACTTGTCTGTGCAAAACTCAGCAGCAAAATGCCAAGGGCTTCTGGGTGGTTGCATACTTGCCCAAGTCAAAAGGGCCCACCCACCTCGGGTCACTTAAGGGAAAATCTGTGGGAGTTTTCTATTTTTTTGGCATGTTTTATTGTCTGTCAGGTCAAGGACTGATGGCTTAGAAAAAACTACCAATGCACAGCAGCAAGCACAATGATAAAATAAAATAAAATAAAATAAAATAAAATAAAATAAAATAAAATAAAATAAAATAAAATAAAATAAAATAAAATAAATAACCTCCACAATTTAATTTAATTTAATTTAATTTAATTTAATTACGGAGGTTATTTAATTTAATTTAATTGCAATAAAATATAATAAAATAAAAAAAATTAATAAAATAAATGTCCAGCTACATCAGTTGTATAAGGTCCTCTAAATATAAATAAATTTCTTACTTACTTACCTTATTTATCTTACCTGCCTTAGCAAAAAACCCTAATAAATCAAAAGCACAAATGAAACACTGTTATAAAGGAATCTGAGCATACAGTTTTCACTTAGCTTGAAGCCTGCATGTCCTATAGATCCTTGGAAGAATGATGTGAATCATGTGATTTCTTTGAAGATCACAGCATCACTCAGAAGTGCAGTGGACCTGAACACAAGAAACAGAGCATCACATCAAACAACACAGCCCACTCATGAACACAGACGTGCACTTAGGGTGATGCTTCTAACAGTTTAGCTCCTGCCTTCTTAACACAGAAATACTCAAGTGAGTCAGGAACTTGAGGTTTTCTGAGATCTCATCTTCGTGACACAGACAACTTGATAAGAAGCACCAATACGTTGCTTTGAATTAACAGTGTCTGCTGAACAACACTGAACTCACACACACACCGCAGACCAGCCTGAACACGCAGGCCTCAAACAGATTTGTTGTAAAACAGTGCCTCTTTATTTTCCCTCTTTAAAAAAGCGGAGGAAGCGGGGAATTCGGGGAGGAGGTGTGCTGCGGTAATTGCCGCTGCTCTGCTGCCTGTCATATGCTCGACTTCTTAACTTTTGAGAGCAGCGTGGAATGTGGGAAAGGAAAAAGAGGAAGACAGGGGTCTTACCACGTCGTGGTGGTCTGACCTTGGCCCCCGCCGGAGGCCAAACACTGTCAGTGTCGTCCATTTAAATTCAATCCACAGAATATACGATTTCGGTGCTTCGTGTCTCTGAATGGGCGAACATGTTCGAGATGCACTTAGCTATGAAACAACAGAGTAGGGGAAGAAAAGGAATGGCAGTCTTTTCTCTGAGTTGACTGGCTTCTTGTTTTCAGATTTCTATTAGAGCCTTAAGCTGTTGATTGCAGCACCTGGCACGCCAGATTCGATCTTTCTCACCTCGTCTCTCCGATTGTTCATATGGGACGGTGGTGGGGGAGAAAACCAGCGAGAAAGAGCAGACAATCCTGAAATATGAGGGATTTCTGCATTTCATCTCAACCTACGCTCCTGACAGCACTAGGCCCAGGGGTAAGGAGTTTGAGAAAACAAGGGATTATTCAGAAGACAAATCTGTGGGGAAACCTGAGGGAGAAAGTGTTTCATTTCAGCTCTTTAGTTTACTGTCAGCTGTCAAATTGTCAACTTCAAAGCACTTTACTGAAATGCAATTTAATCAATGAATGCAATGTGATGCAATAAAATAATGAAATGCAAAACAATAATAAAAACAAAAAAACAAAGCACTGCAGTAATAATGTACAACGCAACAAAAATCCAATATAACTATGGAGAGCCTAATTACTCAAACTTAAATGATTAAATAAATGTTGAAATGTATAAATACTGTATATTGCTAAATACATAATGAAATAATTAAATGCATAAATGCATAATTGTATAAATAGATTGAATGCATTTAGTTATTTATCTATTCAATCATTTTTTTATTTGGAGAGAATGGGAGTAAATGTTTTTTAGTGTTTATAATATTAGGTTTATAGGTTCCAAACGTTTTATTTAGCTGTAATTATTTTAATAAATGAAATAAATAAATAAATAATAATAAACAAATAAAATAAAAATATTAATTTATTTATACATCTCTGCATTTATTGCTGCATTTATTTATGTATTTAATTAATGATTTATTTATATATTTCAACATTAATTATTTAATTTTGAGTAATTTGGCCCTCCACATATAACAATATAAGACAATTATGCAAAAATTAATAAAACAAAAAGCAAAGGAAAGCAATTAAAACAAAAAATAATAACAAAACTAGGCAATAAAATAAAACCCATTCCAATAAAATAATCAAACTAGACAATGTAATAAAATAAAACATAAAACAATAATAAAAAAAAGAAAGAAATAAAAACACCATTTGGTCTCTAGTATCATATTAGCTTTGATGCTTCTTTAATTTTGTCAAAATGAAATAACATAATTGTTTACTTAATTTATCATTATTAAAAATAACTTCACACTTTTTAACAAAATAAAACATATATATAGTATTAAATATGAATTTTTTAAATGTTAAATATAATAATATAACATGTAAAAAACACAGAATAGCATATGCAGTGGTCAGAATTGAATTGTACTGCAGTGAAGGTGTAATAGCGCTCCCTCAGTAGTCATAACTTTTGCCTATTTACTAGCCACATTCCTTAATTTGTAGAAAAAACCAAGCACTCGACTCACCATAAACATGGCAATAAAAAAAAAAACACAGACCTTAACAATCACAAACAGGTGTTTCTTGGCTCTAAGTCTTGTAGAAATTTATAAGGCCTTTAAAAACATCCCTGGCGCTTGTTGAGTTCACAGTTTGAACAAGGAGCTCCGGCTCTTTTTGATTTAGCCACAATGGAGTGTGTGTGTGGCACGGGAATATTAGATCCTGCCTCACCCGACGTAAGCCGTCCACAACAACAGTTCACACACATCGAGGCATTTGTGAAACGCTGGTAAAAGCCCCCTCCCATGATGCTCAGCAGCTCCTCTGGAAGCCACAGGCAGGCCGCCAGCTTTTAAAAGAAAATTAGAGGAGTTTGGTTTTTTTACTGTTATATGAAAGCAATAAAGCGACAGGTCCAGAAGCGGCTGAGGAATTCATGAGCCAGTGAGAAGAGACAGAGAGAGAGAGCATCAGAGAGCACATCAAACATTCTCATTCACAACTATCAACTTATTACATAGTAATATAGTGATATTAGGGCAAGAAAATGATAATGAATTTGATTTGAGGGTGGACTATCCCCTTCTATTTGATCTGTCCTTAAAACTTAATACTTCATGCAATCAGTTTGATTCAGTAATATCAGATCATATATTTAAATATGTTATTATTACATTAATATGCACATGATTTACCAAACAAAATATATATATAAAAAAATTGTAATAACTAATTTTATTATATTAATATACAAATATATAATAATATATAAATATGTATATTTTTTTCTTTTTAGCTAAGCATAACCTACCGTAGCATTAACTTCAACCTATTTATTCAGTGTTTATTGATAAAATCATTACTTTTTTCATATATATACACACACACACACACACACATATATATATATAGTTTTTAATTAAAAAAAAAAAATATATAGCCAATATATATAATACAGTTTTTTATTAAATGTGCACTTGCTGTGTACTTAAAAAATAAAGTGTATTTTTTTAAAAAAGTATTTGCACATTAATTTATATATATATATATATATAAAAATGAAATAAAATGACTTTAAAATGTGCTTTTTGCAATAACGTTGTTAAAACATTTTAAAATACACATTAATTCAATTTTGATGTTTATATATACATACCAGTAAATTTATTTTAATATTAGAGTTAAATATATATTTTAAAAAGTACTAAATTGCAACTGAATCATTAGAAATGTGTGATTAAAAATGTTTAAATGCTATACTACTTAAAAATTTGTATTATGTACAAAAAAATATATTAGTTTACCATAAATGGTAAAAAAGTTAAAGCAATTATGAAATGACATTACAAAAAGCACTCTAAAGTTCTAAGTTCTAAGTTCTAATTACATTTAATATTAATTTAAACTTAAATCTAGTTTAATTGCAAATACCATGCAGTTACGAGTCAGTTCAAATTTAAGTACATTCATTTAAAAGCTAATATTTTTGTAATAAATGCTCTTTTTGAAAGTGTACTACTTCTTCACAAGGATACAAATAAATGGAAATAAAGAGAGTGTAGTTTTGATGCAAGTGGCTTCAGTCAGCCCCGTCACATGCAGCACTTGATGGAAAGGCCGTTCAGCATACCACAAATCACATAAGCCCCCTGGGGTCAGAATTATCTTGCGACCTTAAGTATGGGTCAGATGTGATTGAGGACAACGAGCCATCGATCAGAGAATTCAAGAGTCATTGAGCTGAAGTAATAATGGACTGTTCATTTCTCATGCTTGTGTTACAGCACAATACTGTCTGAGTGCCGGTTATTGGTTAATGACACCCTTGAGACTCTTCCATCCTTCCAGCAGATTAAAGTGTTTGTGTGTGTGTGTGTGTGTGTCAGCAGCTCTCAGTGCCAGTGAAGCGCATGTCTGCTTAACACCGGCCACGTTTGGAATGCAGCAGTAGTGCTATGTTTAGTGCATACTGCATACTTATATATATATACGAAAATAAATAAATAAATACCTTTGTATTGCATTTGCAACAGCCTGGTCAGATAATGCAGATATTATGTTGGGAAACGCATATACTTCTGACTTTGTAGTATATGTACTGGGCACCAATTTAACCAAATCTATGAAATTAAACATAAACACCACATGCATTTGTTTTGTGTGCTTATTGTGTGCCACCTGCTGAATTACTTCTTTATCATAAAGCATACTAGTATACGTCTCAGAAATAAAGGTACAAAAGCTGTCACTGGTGCACTTTTGTACCTATTAGGTTAAAATATGTACTCTTTAAGTACTAATATGTTCCTTTAAGGTACCAAAATGTACTTGATTTTGATGACTTGAGTTTTAATTGATTTAATTTGTTCATTTTCTTTTGTGCTTTAGTTATCTTAGTACTTGAAGTCAAAAGAAATGATTTTTTTTTCAAGTAATTATAATAAACCACATCTAAATGAATTATTTTTATGTAAGATTTGTGTGTGCACAAAATATATTTATTATGCATATAAAATACACATACAATATATATTTAGAAATAATGTATATGTATATATTATTTATATTCATATATTTTTCTTAAATATATACATGCATGTGTGTGTGTGTATTTATAGACTATCTTACACAGTTTACACACAGTCATGTATTTTATAAAAAATATAATTATTTTTTATTTTGGAATGTGATTAATCGGATGTTGTATCAAGCGATTGCTTAAGTATTTATTTTTATTAATATAAATAAATAAACAAATAAACCGTTTTTTTATGTTAAGTTTGTAAACTCTAATAAGCTTGTCCCAGCTACACTTGGGCAGATTCATAGGTAATTCAAATTCAAAGAACTTTATTGTCTATTATATGGTAATATAAATTTGCCTGCAGTTATAAACTCACACACTTCAACAAAAATACATACATTACAAATCATTACACAGCTTCAGAAATAATATATATAGTGCATGATACTATGCATACTGCAAAATCATTATAAGGAGTATATCAAAAGTGAAGGACTCATTAGGACAAGAGCTTGTGTGGTTCCTCTGGGACTGAACTGTCATTGCGCTGTTTTTCTTCTTTACATGAGCAGGTGAATTCTGAATGTCCTCGAACAGGAAACACATCAAAGTGAATCGTGTCTAATGCCCCGTGGGAATTTACTTACAATAGTAACCATGGCTCTAATAATAGAAATAGACTGTCTATGGTAGAGAATTTTTTATGATTTTATCAAATTTGGACTACCTGTTCCCATCTTCCCATGATCATGTTACTAGTGGAGATCTCAATCTGTCAGCCTATAATTACATTTGATGCTTTGAGTTCCGGCAGAATTTTGAAAACTCCAAAAGTCGGAAGAGTGTTTGAACTGTAATCAGATCACGGCTTTATTTCCTGTTCCATTAACTCCTTTGAATTGTGGAATTCCATTATTCAGAGAGATTGTGATCTGCTGACCTGATCTGCTGCTCTCCTGATTGACCTCTGCACCTCCTTTCCTCTTTTCCTCTGATCCTTTCATTCTTGTTTTCTCATTAGAGCTCTGGACCCGAGCAGGTTGGGACTGAACTGTAGCGTGGATGTTAATTCTGTGATACTATAGGGATTGTTTTAGGACACAATGACGGCAAGTTAGAGGTTGTACAGTTTAGGAATTAATTTCAAAGTGTTCTCACATAATGGTCGGGGGCAAATCTGTTAAATGATTCATGACGGGGTGGGGCGGTAAAGGCAGGGCGCTGGTAATGAAATCTACCGAGACTCCAGTTGCAAATCTGCTCCAAATAAACTGACTGTAAAAACATATGCACAATATGAAAACAAACTAACAAACAATTAAAGATTACAGAAATAAAAAAACAAAAAAACAAGATGATTTCAACTTTTAAATTATGCAAAGAATTTTCAAAGCCCTGTATCTTTAAAGTAAAAATCCACATCAGTTAAAAATACTAAATTCTAAACCATATTTTTAAACACAAAAGAATTAATATACTCCATTAAAAAAATAAACAAATTATATATATATATATATATAATCAGCAAAATAAAAAATCCAGAAATCTAATATTATTATAATGCTATTAAAAATTAATTATTTTAAAGCATGCAAAATAAAAAAAACTTTTAATGTAATTTAATGTAAAAACATAAATAAAAATATTAATGTCATTAAATCATGCAAAAAATTAAAGCAACATCAAAGGAAATATCATTCAATTTTCCAAACATGAAAATAATTTAATTTAGTTGGTATAACAATAACATTTAAACCATGCAAAAAAAAAAAAAAAAGTAAAAGTAAAAGTAAAAAAAAAAGGATAATAGTTGGAAAACAGTCTAATAAAAATCAATACATTTACGCATCAACATATATTAGATATTACAATGCTATTAGAATTTTTTTATTATTAAATTCTTAAAATTCTTGCATGTAAAAAGAAAGAAAAAAAGATTCATACATAAAAATGGTCACACTTTTTTTTAAGGTTCAATTCCCACGAACAAATGTTTAAATACGACTTTTGCCTTAATAAACTAATTTGCTGCTTATTAATATTAAGGTAGTTGTTAAGTTTAGATGTTGGGTAGGACTTGGGATGTAGAATATGGCTATGCAAAATTTCTGCTTTATAAACACTAATAAACAGTCAATATGGTTATGATAAGCATGCAGATATGCAACTATAATGAGAATTGTTCTCTATATTAAGTGGTACCATAAAAAAAAATACAAATAATGCCCTTAAAACATTAAAAACAACTGATACATAAAATATGTCCTTAATAAAAACAAACAAAAATAGGGAATTAATACCTTTGAGGCATGTATAAAATAATGAAAATATTTATTTACTAATAATTAATAATAATTAGTGACCTTAGTTACAATGGAATAAGTAACAATGGAAAGAAAAAATGAAAAAGTCTTAAAATAAGGTAATCAATTGAGACTGTGTGTGTGTTGAAAGTGGTTGACTGGCAGGCTTGAGTACATTCCCCAGTTGATTTAGTGTGGTTAAGATCAGATGGAATGTGTCAAAGCCAAAAGCTCCAGTTTAATCTCGCTGGCCTCCCCTTCCTCTGACAACACAAGCTGACATCTGACTGGCAGCGGGAGTAAAAGAGAGAGAGAGATCCGGGGTGAACGAGAGTCAAACAGACAGGAAGAATGATAAGGTGATCTAGAAAAGATCAAAGGGGGCTTCACGAGACAAACAGATGCATTAAACAGCCAAGAGACACATAATGGTGTTCAGAAGCTTTTCTTTATTGGCCTGAAGATTCGAGTCACAGAATGTGTGTATGAGTCAGTGTGTGTGTGTGTGTGGGCATGTATTTTATTTAGTAAAAACCAATATACAAAGCATGCACAATCGCTCCGTCCAAATTCACTCAAATAACCTCCAACTTATTCATCTAAATAAACTGAACCGCAAAAAACCAACACTCTCCTGGAAAAAAGCCAATCAAACAGCGGCTGTCTCAAAACCTCAGGTACATGTTAGACACATAAACAATAGTCACAATGCTGTTGTAGGCAGTTATCAAGAAGAAATTTGATTTTGGAACATATCCATTAGTACTTCATAGTAAACTGGTGAATCGCACAACCCCCCAAAAATCAGGCATAAATAAAATGATTTTTAATAAATAAATGTCAAGCTATTTGTTACAGTATATTATTTTTACTTTACATTTACATTATTTTCATGATGACTGCATACATTTCTCCACAGTATTCTAAAAAATATGCAACTCCCATTTCTTTCTCACAGTTTCAATGTAATTCCTTATTTTCAATTTTGTAATATTAATGTTTTAACATTTCTTTCCAATTTTGTAACATATTCTTAAGTTCTTTATAAACTGATGAACTGCACACAAACATGTCCCTTCACCCAAAATTTAATTAGAGTGTTTCAGGACATTTTTGCTTTGTGTTTGTATTATTTTAATGACAATTGTGTACATTTCTCCACAACATTCTCCACAATCTACACCAAAAAAAAACCTTTTATTTACCACAAATTCATTGAAATTATCATTATTCCCAATGGCGTATTATCTTATTTACTCAGTATCTCAGTAAAAATGCTGTTGTTGATGTTTTTTTATCAATTTAAATGAGCATAAAGGTAGTACAAAAAATAGGCTTCATACAGTATACACACATATGAAGCCTATGATATGTGTTTGTGTGTGTTTGGGGGGAATCGGGGTGAAATACGACCTGGAAACGTTCCTGATAGGTTTCGTGAGATTCACCCAGACATGTCCTAGCCTCAGGATGTGTGTGGATGTGCATTTGTGTGTAATACAATTGCATTGTAAAGAATAAAAGAAAAGCGACAGCATACAGATTCAACTCTTACAACACATTAAGACTTCAGCGAGACTCCCATGAAAACCCCCTTTTTAGCTGTCCTATATTAAAACTTGTGTCTTAAAATGTAACAAACCCCTTCCCGTTAATTCCAGCTGGAGAAGCACAACTCAGAGAAGGTGAGGGGTGGATGGAACAGCCAAGAAGAAAAATATTTTTCAGTAAACCGATTTCGCATCAGAGGGTCAAAGCTCTTCAAACAAGACAGCAACCTGACCCACGCGGGGTTAAACACAGCACGCTAAACACACAGCTAAAAGGCATGAAAAGGATGAAAAAAAAACTTTTTCCTCTATGTAAACATATTCATATACTTGTGCCATTTGTAATATTACCTTCTTGTTTCAACGCTGAATAGCAAGTGTACAAAATGCATCTCTGGTCTGCATGCTTCACGTACTATATTTACACATGCCACATGAAGATGTTTCATATCAGTCCATTTCCTCTCTCAATCTGCAGAAATAAAGCTTTGTGACAGCATAGGTCAATTTAAAGTGCACATAAGAAAATCACACAAAGGAAAAAAAAGCAGAAAGGTGGAGCACTTGTGCTTCTTGCAAAAAAAAAAAAGTACAAACTGAATGCTTGGCTGCATAAAATAATTTTTTTTTTTTTATTATTATTCACTGTCGACCCTGTTCAGAGCAAGTCAACTAGAGTTAAGCTAGTGATTTAAGCAAAACTGACCTCACATTATTTTATGCAACCGGGCACCCAAGTAACCCGACGGAGGTCTGGACACATGTCATAAAGGTCGGGCTAGACTGTGAGGGAAATGAAGCTGTTATATCTCTGAATGTTCCTCTTGAGAATCTCAGAGCAGGGCCCGAGGACACGCTCGAAACGTGGCCGGTCAAGCTTCACGCACTTGAGCGGGCCTCTAGCCACGACTGTGGCTGCACGGGGTCTGTTCAGTAGCAGCGCTATCTCACCTGAATAAAAAAACACAAACAGATTATTTTAATGACCTGATTAAAAGGTACATATCATAGAAATCTATTTGGATTTGACATAAAATCATTTTACATACTCTAACATTCAAAACTTTAAATAGCCTAGTGCATATCCAGACCATTAAATACTACTAGGTTGACAAAATAATTCATAAATGCTTTATACCATCAGGTGTGGTGTTCCTCAGGGCTCTGTTTTAGTACTGCTTAAATTTACACGATCAACAACACCTATTTAAAACTTAGTAATCGGGGTCTCTCAATTGAATTAACTATTATTTTACTAAATGTCTGAAAATAAAAGGAGGGAGGTTACGAGGTCAGGGCTTCCCTATTTCATATTTATTTTACAGACCTTGCAAACACCAACAGTTGTTCTTTGCAGTATTATAAATATGAATATATATATAATATAATGATGTCAGACTTTGTGTTTAGTGTTCCATGTGCTTTGCTCCTCTTGTGTCCACCCATGTCCATGTTTGGTATTTCCTGTGTCCTTGTTATTATGAGTTGACGTTCTTCCAGCTGTCTTCCCCAGGGTGCCCTTAGTTTTGTCCTAATTAGTGTTTGCATTTAAGCGTCTATGTTTTTGCCCTCTATGTCGGTCTTTAAGTGTCTTCACAGTGAGTACGTTGTACCAGTCTTTGCTTTATTCATTAAAACCCTGTTTATTTGCAAACTCCGTGCCTCATGTACAGTATGTACCAGCATGACAAATTTATGATATAAATAAAAAAAATACAGTTTCACTTTATTTTGATGGTCCCTTTAACATATTCTGTTGATTATAAGTAACATTGCACCTGCATATCTACTAACGCTCAATAGTAGACTGGTAGGGTTAGGGTAAGAATAAGTTGATATGTATTTGCAAAGTTACTTATAGTCAGTAGAGCGTCTTTTGGTAGACTATCAGAATAAAGAGTTAGCAGATATTATTTAGAGAGTGTACTAATATTTTAATGGGAGTTATTACACATCTCTCTGGAATGCTTGATTCTGATTGGTCAGTTGAGACATTTGCAGGTTCGTTCTTTTCGAATAATAACCGCTCCA
>JAUCMU010000063.1:3120392-3131281 GCA_032275025.1 Enteromius treurensis | reverse complement strand
CAGAGTGACAAGTCCTTTAACACCTGTCGATCCACGTCCTCTGACAGTGACTCGACCCTCCTTGCCACTGATGCAGGACCGAGAGGCACAGCACGGAGTGAGGCTTTTATGTCGTCTTTGTTTTTGAAATCCTTGAAAATAGTCTCTGCAGTAATGGCCATGGCTTCCTTGAATAATTCGCCATCCGTAAAAGGCTTTTTGTTTTTAGCCAGAAAGTGACTTACACGAAACGATGCTTCAGTGGCAGCCTTATTTTGATCAGCAGATTTAGTGAATTCTAAAACCCTTATACCTATGCAAAAACTGCATAGCAAAACCATAGCAACGACCAACAACAGTCTAGCAACCACACAATATGCTAAACCCACTAAGAACACTTTAGAACTTACATAACAACACCCTGGCAACCACCTGTAAAAGTCTAGTGAATGCTAAAACCCCTTATACCACTGCAGAAAGTGCATAGCAACACCATAGTAACGACCAACAACCGTCTAGAAACCACACAAGATGCTTAAACCACTAAGAACACTTTAGAACTTACATAACAACACCCTGGCAACCACCAATAACAGTCTAGTGAATGCTAAAACCCCTTATACCACTGCAGAAAGTGCACAGCAACACCATAGTAACGACCAACAACAGTCTAGGAACCACACAAGATGCTAAGACCACTTAAAACACTTTAGAACTCGCTTATGCGGATAACTATCATGGTTTTGCACTAGTCACCTTTTTTCAGTAAATGTCGAAATCAGGTCTAGAATATGTAATTTTAATGCTAACCTACAATAGGTAGCTCTGGAATTTAGTTGTAAGACTACCTGAGAGATCTCCAAACACCCTACTACCTGCTGTGTCTCCTTCCATCACAGGATGCATGCCTCTTCCAAGCACTGTACAAACATCTGCTGATGGAAAGGCATTATGTTACAGAGGTCCACAGCTGTGGAACTGCCTCGCTGCCAATACGAAGACTCAAGACACGCTGCCAACATCTTATTCAACGTCTAGAACACAAACATTCCAGTTCAGTCAAGCATACTGCTAAGGTAACTCATGCGTACATGCTACCAATTTCCACCTGTGGGCATCAAGCTTAATTGGGCACCAGAGACACTGAGAGTTTGGGATGCCAATGTTGTTGTTCGCTGTTTACTCACGTTCAGTATAGTCTGGTTATGGCGTCTGGGTGGGCAGCCCTCCACCTCTCAGTCTCTTTTAAGAGAAGCATGCCATCTAATTTGCTTTGCTGCATAAATCCTAATGAATCTTCTCCTCTGCTTCTCCTGCATTGATGTGTGCATTTTTGGTATGCATATTTTTGCACGCTTTCATGGGATGAAGCAGGCAGAACTATCTTTAACATTTTATTTTCTCACGCTCATTTCACACACAACACACAAACACTATTTATCTTACAAGTTACAAATTACTGATAAGTAATCTATCTACCTAGAAAATTCTCTGCACAGACGTACAGTTCTTTGACCAGCTCTTTCTTGCAATGCTTATGAATAACTTTAAAATGCAAAAGACCTAACCCTATGAGAAAATGTGGAAACAAGTCAGAACATTGAATTTTTAATATGCCAGGGATGGCTTTCGTCTTATTCCGATTTGAATGTCCCTATAATTATGTGGTACATAATGACAGAGTCCACTTTCTTCTTTCTTCCCTTATTTTCTTTAAAAAAGCTTTTAAGTTAAGTTTTAGGCTTTGAACGTTTCGGTGGGACCCCAGTGTATCAGCGTCCTGGTATGGGCAGGATCTTGGCTGGGGAAGCGCTCTCCAGAGGTATGACATCATGGGGATGCCCTGGAGCTGTTGGTTTTGCATTACTATCAAATTAAAAGTCTCACAATGGGCAACACATTTTTTCGGTATCTGTGGGAAAACCTATTTAGCACACACACTCCCCCACCAAAAATAAATTACAAATTGAGGGGAGAAAAAATATACTGTAACAAACACCCAAATGCAAACAAAATACAGCAGATGTATGGCACAGAGATCTCTAATTGTCCCTCTGCTCTCACACGATTAAGACAGTCTGACAGCAGCTGTATGGGTAATAAACCATGTTATGAATCATCACATTTGCCACGGCCCAAATTAAAGGGATGGAACATTATACATGGTGAAATCAGTTAATGTGTGACGCATCAAATCATAGCTGCACTGTGACTTAATCTAACAAACAACAAATGTATTCCAAAGCAGAGTTATAAAGTAAACTAAAAAACTAAAAACATAAAAACGATTTGATTGCTGAAATAAAATATTAAAATGTTAAATCATTTTTATATAGTTTATGTAGTAAATGTTCAATGTGCTACAGATGTAGTACACGATGAAGTAAAATAACTAAAAAACAAAAATTATATAGAAATAAAAAAACGAATAAAAAATACAATAAAAATACTTCAAAACCTAAAAAAATCTAAAATAACCCTGTTTCAAACAGACTTTGACAAGCATAAATATAAAACACATGAGAGACAAAGCACAGAAAGATTTTTTTTTTTTCTCTCTTTTAAGTTTGGTGAAATTTTCCCCAAAATATTGCACCAAGCTCATTGGGGGAAAATAATTTATCCAAGATAGTTAATGGCAAATTTAATGAAAAGTAATTTGACCAATTTGAAGTTGGGATCTATAAAGACTGGTAAAAAGCGATTCAAATACACTTACATATTTTATTTTATTTAACCTTTGCTTAACCAGGCAAGTCAATTAAGAGCAGGTCCTTATTTTAATCTTACATACATATATTGTATGAGGATTGTACGAAGCGTGTCGACAAAGGAAAACAAATCCAAAACCTGGATCCAGGTCCAGGAAAAAAGGATGTCTGGTCACCCTCGAAGCTGGACGTAGACAGCAAGGCAATTCAATAGACTTTGGTACAGAACTGTAATGTGATAAATCAATGAAGTTTAAGGCTGCAAGAAACAAACTTTGTGTCAACATGTGTCCTGTGATCCTCCTATTTAGTGAGTCGTGGGTGTGTGTTTGAATGAAGGTTCAAACCACAGAAGTGAAAGAGGTGAACTAAAAGGAACAAGTTTCATTCTCAGTATCTGTCAGGACAAACAAGAAGCAAAAAGGAAGAACTATAGGAGCAGAGCTGAACAATGACACCCACACATCTCTGGCTTCCCAAGCCTGTATCAGTGTGTCTGGTAAGCCGTCGCTGGTTCCCTCGCTCAGGTCTGGAGTCTGGGCCTGACCCTGTGTGAAAGTCTGCAGCCTACATTCCATCACTGAACTGCTGGCCACCCCGCGCTGGGAATCAGGCAGAGAGAGAGACAAACACAGCCATGTCTCATGCTAAAGTCCTCTTCATTTATTTTTATCTGTCTCTCTGCGCTGCTCTTCCCTGACCCAGACGAACACAAGAGGATAAAAATGAATAGTGGACTAGGATGAGCACAGAAAATGGATTAGCTTCGAACAAACAGAATAAAAGGGAACTGAGCAAAGTGAACAGAGGAACGTATTGCAAAACAGAAATAAAGAATAGAACGAAGCAGAATAGAGCTGGAGAAACAGCAGAACATAGAATGCACCAGAAAAATAAAAAAAGAACACCATACAGAACTGCATTGTATGGTATCTAAAATAGAAAAAGAATAGAACAAATACAATTGATTATAACAGAAAAAATGCAGGACAGAACAGAAAAGTGCAGAGCAAATAAAAATGAATAGAAAAGAAGAAAACAAGGAATAGAACAAAACTGAGCAACGTACTTTCTCTCGCACACACACACAATTTCATAATATTATTGGATTTGTGACCAAATCAATGGAGCAGTAAATACAGTACATACAAATAACTAGATGAGATCAAAACAGACCTGAGTAAACAGAACAGAACAGAATAGAATAGAATAGAATAGAATGAAAAAGAACAGAACAGAACAAAACAGAATAGAACATAATAGAATAGAATAGAACAGAACAGAATAAAAACAGAACAGAACAGAATAGAACAGAACAAAACAGAATAGAACAAAACAGAATAGAATAGAACATAATAGAGTAGAACAGAATAGAATAGAACAAAACAAAACAGAATAAAATAGAACATAATAGAATAGAACAGAACAGAATAAAAAACAGAACAGTATAGAATAGAACAAAACAGAATAGAATAGAACATAATAGAATAGAACAGAACAGAATAGAACAAAACAGAACAGAATAGAACTAAACAGAATAGAATAGAACATAATAGAATAGAAAAAAATAGAACAGAATAGAATAGAATAGAAAAAACAGAACAGAATAGAACAGAACAGAACAGAATAGAATAGACTTATTCTGGCTAAACATATTTCGGTTATTTCCTTTGGACACATGATTTTCAAACACACACACGCACACACAGCTGCAGGTTTTCTACACTCTCAGTAAGTCACACAGACTCAACACTGGTGTGTGTCTCCTTCCATTGCTCATCAACAAAGAACTAACCTTTCTTCTAGGTTAGTGTTTTCCCAGATTCCCTCCATACGGCTCATCAATCTCAGATATTCCCCAAAGGAAGAACTCATACAAAAGCCTTTTCCAAACACGGATAATCATGACGTTACCCGAGCACCACAACAAATCCACAATAAATCTAATAGATAGCGATGCAAAGTTTCACCTGTGTGATCTTTGGCTCCTTAACATCAAGAATGTTTTAACAAAATTATGAGCAGGCCATCCCCAAAATCTAAATTCTCCTTCAATGGGATTTTCTATGAGATCTGCCAGGAATAAATCATAAATCCATTATATCTCCTAAACAAGCCTGGTTTTTAGAGGAATCACTCACTTCTGTAGCACAAAGCTGGTTCAGGACTGACTTTTAATAGTTAATAGGTTGGTTTGAATCACTAAGCCAAAGTGTGAGCAATAATAAACGGCATGCTTGCCTTAGGAATCATTACTATTAAGCAATAAACAGGTGGATTCATGGGAGCACGGGTCGGGAATAAGAGGCAGCCAAATGAAGGTTTAGAGCTCTACTTCACTCAACAGCCTGTTTATATTAGTACTGCAACCTTCATGGAGGAGAGAACGAGAAGAAAAAAAGAAAAAAGCCGAGAACAGACACGGACAGGAAAAAGAGCCCCCTCAAGACTTCACAACATCTTCATAAAATGTGGAGTTAATCAAAATATTGTTCAAAGATCTGGCAGAGAAGGAGAAGAATGCTGAATCAGCACCACGAGGGCTTTCAGAAATGTAAATGTGCTCTTTGGGGTCGACAGCACAAAGCTAGAGTGTCTGCATACAAAACAGATGAACATGCACGATACATTCAATCTATAGTATCGCAAAAACTACCTCACAAGTGTAAGCTTCATGATGCTGATTCTATTTCAAAACATTTCTAACATTGGTGATTGTCGGACTGCATTGCAGTAAAAGCTCTTGTGCATCAGCAACTTTAGAAAGCGTCAGGAACAAACTCCTCTTGGGAGGATCCAAGGAGAGCCATTCTTTTTGAAAGACTGTTATTGTGGATGCTAAAAAGGTAGGATTGTTCTGCAGAATAAACATTGAGATGGTGATTTCCACACACACCTCTGTAATGATGAAGAAATCATCTCCAGGTTCTCCCTGCACTACTATCTTCTCTCCATCTTCAAACTGCACAGGCTCCAGGGCATCGGCCACAGTCAACCTCTCCCACTTATCAAGAGACTCTGCAAAACACAAGAGTTTAACGTCAGAGAGACAAAAACTGATTATCATTTCAGACCTTAAAGAACATGAGCAGCTACATTTCAACCTCGACCTTTGAACTTGTGGCCCTCAATCTTGGCAAGAGGTGTGAATTTTTTGTCACGTTATTCAATTTAAGATTTATAGGATATAGAATGAAGATATAGAACAATTTGATTCACAATGAGGTTTCACTCTGAACCAATTTTTGCTAACTTTATTGCACTCAGAAACATGAACATAAAAACATTAAATACATTTAAAACACTGAGCAAACATAGGTTTAATATGTATTTGTATGTGATTATTCACGATTAACCTTTTGACAGCACTAGTAAATGACTCATTCTATAATTGCAGGTGCATTTGGTGTCACCGTCAACTCTGTTACCTAGGTAAAGTAACAATGCAATAGTGTAACAGAATTGACATAGTTATTTAATTTTGGCATAAATGCTAAGATAACATGACACTAATGAAAACATGATTAAAAGAGCTTTAAATAACCTTTTCCTTTTGAAATTGTGGTAACAGAGTTGACACTCTATAAATTACTTTTGGTTTGGTTTTTAGATTAAAATACTTTTCAGTGCTCCAGTTCTTATCAGTGAGTGAAAGTGACATTGTTTCCTGTAACTTACACAATTCTAAGAGATAATTCCACCAATTTAAAGGCAAAATATGGAGTGGTAACAGAGTTGACGCAAGATTTAATAATTCAATAATTTAATGTTGTAGAATTAATGAAGTAAATATTTAAGGCTTTCATAAATAAAGTGAATTAACTGTTGCCAAAAGAAAACTACTAGAAAATATTTTAAATGCACATTGATACATGATGGAAAAAATACAAGCGGACAAGAATAAATTATGATTTTTAGCTATTTTATCTATTTAAAATAAATGATTATATTGTTATGAACTGTAACATCTTGTAATTCAAAACAATTAGTAAAGAACAATAATAAATAATTTAAAATAATAATAATTAAAAAAAAACCATTTGAAAAAAAAGATGAAAAAATAATTACTTTATTTTTGCAGGGACACCAAACGTTCCCGCGATTATAGAATCACCCATATATAGAATCATGGCTTATTTGAGTTTTAGTATTTTAAATCAAATCCTGACCACAACAAATTACTCACAGTAAAAAAAGGTTTCAAAATCTGCTATCAAAATCAGTATTTGTACTCGAGAAAACAAGTAAATCATTATACCTCATGCCATAAATCTGATGCGGTGATAACATCATGGTGCAACAAAGCAGCAATTTATTGAAATAAAAGGCACTGAATTTATAACAAAACGTTGTTGACTTTTCATGCATACAGCAGTACCAAGCAACCAAAGGCGGATATTTTTAGAGACCGTTTTAAGAAAGCTTTGTTTTCGGAGTGCGATGAGCATCCGGTGGTCCGTGAGTGAGCAGTGGGTGTGTCATCAGAGACTCAGACTAATGCTTTTATAAATAAACCGACTAATCAGAAAGACACCAAGGCTTATCGTGAACTTCCTGCAGAATGTGAGGACTGCATCTCAACCTAGAAGAGCTTCTGTTGCTCATGGACTACTGAAGCCGTAACCCGTGAGAAATGAAACCGCCAAAGCCATCATTCAATACCCACTGCATTCCAGAAAAGCCTTCCCACCTTCCAGCATCCATCACACAGGCGTACCACACACAAACACGACCGCACTCAAGCCTTCTGTGCTTGTGCAGCTACATCCTCCAGCTGCAAACAATAATCACCGCCTCTGCCCTTCACTGTTTGCTCGCTCTGTCATTCATCATTTCCCATCATCCCAGCGCAGGACAGTAGCGGGCGATCATGCTTAGATCAGAGTTTATAATAGCGTTAACGTTTAAACAGTTGAAAGGGGCCGGTTGTGTGTGGCAGAGGTGTGTGTTTGTGTGCTGGGGCCGGCCTGTCTGCATGCCCCAGACTAATGGTCACTTTATCAGGCTGGCTAAGACATCCTCACGCCCGGGCAGACGTCCACCTGCTTCAGTCGTAACATGAGCTGTGAGTGAGGGGAAAAAAAATCAACATTGCATGCTTCAACTTAGAAAGAAGTCTGTTTCTATGTTAGCACCTTACTCTCTTCAGATATTGTAATGTGATATACTAAAATACATAATGAAGGCATGTTGGGTTTTTTCCACATCATAATATTGAATACATTTAAACAGAATATTTAATTATTAAATTTTTATTTACATGCACCAATATAACAATTAAAAAGTATATTGAATATAGCTTATTAATTTAAAATTCTTAATTATTAAATTTAATATATATTAAGAATATTATATATATATATATATATATTATATATATATTTTCTTAACCTCAATAAAAACAGGAAAAATAAGCAATGATATATATTATTGCTTATTGTTCCTGTTTTTATTGAGGTTAAGAAAATATTGAATGTATTATGTAATATTTAATATTACATAATAACATTATAATATATTATATGAATATATTATATTATATAATATATTATATTACATAAATAAAAAATATAAATGGTTTAATGAGGACAATATTTAATAATATTAAATATTTGTTTATTTATATATATTTAATAAGAACATTTTATTTATATGGATTAATAAAACAATAAACAGCAGTTTGAAAATAAATTATTTTTCAAACTTTTAGAATTATGATAGAACAATATCAGCATGTTTGCTACGACATTTATTCACATATTTACATGAGAATTTTAAAAAAGAAAATTAAATCAGTTATATCACCAGCGAATTTCATTATATCAGGTTTATCTCACCAGTCAAGTCATTGTGAATATATTATAATTATGCCAGCCCTGATAATGAATGGCTGTTAGCACGTAGTTAAGTGGTTTCTAAGGTGCTCTTAATGGACTACTTATTAGTCAAGACAAAAGTCCACCTCAAACTTTCTATTTTATGAATATGAATCAATATGAAAATACAAATCTTATTTTTAAAGCATTTTGTTTTTGTGCAATACCTCACAAGTGTCAAGACCTCATAAACCATCGTAAAACACTCCATGGCTTCATGAAACGGTGCCGATTTCACCGCAATCTCAAGGAAATCTTTCGCAAACAGAAAACATGCCCCCCTCAAAGGCGAGCGAAGAAAAGAGGTTTTGCGAGCGAAAGAGCTGGGCGTTTGAAGACAGGCCGTGACAGGGCTGTGAAACGGAGGGAATACAGAGAGAAAGAAAAACAGAGGAAACCGAGAGGAGGAGTGTGTTTGTTCAGCCATTTAATAACCCCATTTAGAGCGACGCGTGACCTCAGGGTGCTGAAGGACGACGGGTCACCACAGAACTGACCATCTTAATGTTCATCTCTCTCTCCTCTTTGTCTCTCTCACCAAACAAAACCGCTGGAATGCAAGTCAGGGTAGAGCTGGTGTTGTGTGCCGCAGCGGTGTCTGTCAATCACAGCTCTGCTCTTAGAAATAAGGGTTAGCAAAGAGGGTTCTTCAAATTCAGCGTTTAAAAATAAAGGATCCAAAAGGGGGTATTTGCTGCAGTACCACAGAAGAATCACTTTCCAAAGAACCGTTCACTGAGCAGATCTTAAAAGAACCACTTCTTAGTGTGAAGAACATTTTAAAAGATCTAAAGAACATTCTCCACTATAAAGAACTGTTTGTGCAATTCCATAAATGTTAAAGGTTCTTTAAGGAACCAGAGAATCCAATAAAGAATTTGTAAAAACTTTAATGAACTTTTAGCTAACGTTTAATTACAATAAATAAGTACTACTAGTAGTATCTGTTGCACCAACCTAAACACACGATGAATAATTGTTTAGTATCTAACATTAAGTTATAGATCAATAAATCATTTTTCGTTAATTCTAGCAAATGCATTACTTGATATAAACAAATGAGAATTGTTGCAAAACGTTATAAAGCCACCGTATTTGCTCTGCATTTAACGAAACATCATACATTAACATAGTTTCACTGACAATTTGCATAATTCTGTTTTTCTCATATTTAATAAACAAAGTGTTCACAAGTAAAGCAACAGATTATGCTTGAATGTTTTGTACAAATCGAATCTCTCGATGGAACTCCACACTTACCAAGTATGGACACCTTGCTGAGGAACTCTTCATACATCTTCCTCTTCCTCAACGTGCTTCCCTAAAAAACACATTGAAGGAGAAGTTAGAAGACACACGGAGGACATTAGGTAACAAAATCTCTTGCCCTCTAATCAGCCTCTACACAACAAGAATAAGAAACACGGCGCTGGGAACAAAGCCGGGGGACTTTCCTTAAACACTCTGCTGAAGAAGAACTATAAACATCCAGATTAAAGCAAGGTTTGGGCTTCCTTCTCTTTTGTTCCTTATGTTGCTTTTTTCAGCTCTGTCTCTCTCTAATACCCAAATAAAACACACAGAAACACATTAAGTGGAGACTGTCTCGTAGGAAAGAAAAATCACAAATGATCTTAGAGTCTCAAAAGTTTCATCAAGACTGGGATGAGATTAAATGGTGAAGTGGCGTCATCTCATGTGGCTTCCTCAGACTCCATTTAATTTTAGGAGAAACATCTGAATCAAAATGTTCATCTGAGATGGACTGTAAAACTTTATTCGCTAAACCACCTTCAGATCCCAGACAATGAAATGTATACGGCAATGTCCAGGCAGGGCCTGACCGTGAAGCTCTTCTCTCTTACGAGGTCAGTGACCTCTCCACCCCTGGTGTTTGAGAAGAAGATACAAAAACATCTGAACATCTAAGATGGCCTGCAGACACTGAAGTGAAGCATGACATCGTGATCTACGGCGTACTGGCAAGTGCTGGTCAAGCTTAATGGATTAGTTCACCCACATTTCCCAAATAAACACTATATGTTTTCTGTAGACAGACCCGGTGGGGATCTCTTTACTAGAGCAAATGAGAAAGACCACGTGTATAAAATGTGAGTTGAGGCACATTCTAACGCATATTTACTGTGTGTGCGTAAAAGTCTCTTTGCATAACAACAAAAATTAATAAAACATAAATAATTAAAATGTCATATTTAAATAAATAATGTTTTTAATATATATATTATTGCTGTCAAATGATTAATCGCGATTAATCGCATCCAAAATAAAAGTTTTTCTTTACATAATATATTTATATGTACTG
>JAUCMU010000063.1:3077864-3097803 GCA_032275025.1 Enteromius treurensis | reverse complement strand
AGACGTCATAAAAACTTTCATTCTGACTTGTCAGGGGATGTCATTTCAACGTCTGACAAAGACCATTGTTTAGTGGGTGTGTATTCAAATTAATATCAGTCAAACTGCAATTGGGTTATTTTGATTAGGTTAATTAAAACAACCAGCTAACTAACAAAATAATACACAATAAAAACATGATAACAATGACTGAGTTATCTGTTTTTGCAAACAAGCTCTTCAAATACACTTATATTCCAAATGCAATCTATCAAAACAAGTCTTAGTATCTTGGTGCTTATGATGATTTTAGTTAAAAATCATTACAACTTTGTCCTTACTGATTTTAGATGACCCCAACTTATATATATATATATATATATATATATATATATATATATATAGAGCATATAAATAGCATTAGCATTATCTTAATTTCAAGTAATTTCATCTGCAAATTAAGTTTTTTGAGATTTAGCTGGGGGAAAAATATTTAATTATTAAGGATGTATACTTCTTAAAAAGCACACACACATTGGCTAATGCAGCATCATCCTGCACATGCAAAACATATCTAAATATGATGCAGTTATGTCACATTTCCCATTTTTTTTAAGGAGGCATCTTACTCTATTCCACACGACAGCATTGTAATTGTGATATTAAGACAACAAACAAGTAGGCTTAAATAATATTAAGTCACTGTACTTCTATGTTGCTTCTATAGTCTCTATTATTCTCTCTAACAAAAAAATAGCTCCTGAAATGTAGTATGTTAAACTTCTGGGCCAGTAGGTGTCCTACTCTCCACAGATACTATGAAGTATTATCAGAAGCACCTCCTGTGTTTAACAGCTTGACATTAACCATGGGTTACTGTGATTTTGCCAAGTAAGACATAAAGCATATTTGAAAAACTCCACACACATCTTAAAACCTTTCCATCCAGACTTGTGCTTGAATTATTTTATTTTGTCAACAAATATAAATTATAAATACTCTATAAACTTTAACATATGCATATGCAAGTTGAAATGAAGTTTAATTTTTAGGTGGACGTTTTATGTTTATTTATCCCTCCTATAGCGTAAAATATGTATTTTTTTTTTCTTCACTTATTTAATTGTTCACCAGATGAACGTTTTAAAGTAGCAGCACATCTATTCACAATAAATATATTTTAAAATGATATTAACTGTAATATTTGACACAGTAAATGTTCAAGAAGCACAAAAAGTGAGACAAACCTTACAATTGATTAACTTCCATCAATCAACTTTAATAGATCATAAGATGATGTAAAAACTACATTGGCATATGTAAGACAAACACTCTTCTATATGTACTATCCACTGGACAGTCCCCTTCAGAATGACAAAGAAAAACACAGTCCAAAGACATCTAGCTAAACACCTCTGTGTTGTCTTATCCACTTCGCTTTGCTTCCTTCTCCATTGCAAAAGGACACGTGACATATTGCAAGCTAAGTCAAAATGCATAATTAGCAAACAATAAAAAAAATTGTCATTTTTTGTCTTCCCTCATTTGTTCATTGATAAAAGAATATAATTAGATTTTTGTTCAACGTAGTGTTGAGTGTAGTAAAATAGATCTGTATAAGCACTGCACAGTTTCTCCCGGAGAGGATATCTGGAACATGGGCGACAACGGGTGAACAGAAATCAGGGACGTGCCGCAATGTAGATGGGAGTGATATGAAGAACAGAGCACAGATATACTTTATTTTAAAAAAATTAAATACAAAATAAATAATAAAATAAAATAAAAAACTGTAAAAATAATAAATTAATCAATAGTATTCATTGAAAGGACTGATATTATAGACACATCCCACTGCCCTGCCGTATGCTGTCATTTTCTCAATCAGCATTGTCTTGTTTTCCAATAAAAAAATAAAAAAAACTGTATTAAGAAAACAAGTAAGTAAATGAGAGTTGTTTACTTTTTTTTTTTTACTGGAAAACATGAAAGATGCTTGCTATCTTGGCATGATACTTGTGACTGTTATGAAACAATAGATGATATGCATTAAGTTACATTCTGAATATGATGATACAGGAGCTGAAAGGAAAAAAACAAAAACACTTTTTATGATGTCTGTATAAGTAATGCTTCATGTATTATATTACATTATACCTATTAAATATATAACACAAAATTACAATGGTCTTGATCTCATTTTAATGTGTTGTACTGACCTTTAATAAGTATTAGAATATTAAAAAGGATCATGTTTATTTTTTATATATATTATAAAATAATGACAATAAACCCTTTTTTACATCATTTCTTAATCTTGGTTTGTTTTGAATTTGTAATATGTGATTTAAAAAATAAATCACACTGGTTTCACAGTCCTAGACTAAAATCTGAGCTGTTTCAACTGAAAGAAAATTGCTCTGACTGATCTTAAAGCATGTCAGTGTCTTTGTTTGGTCATAAAATACACAACAGTAATGTTTTCGTACTAAGGCAACTTTAAAAAAAATAAATAAATAATACTTAAATACCCTAAATGTGACCCTGGACAACAAAACCAGTCGTAAGTGTTAAGATTGGAAATTTAAGATTTATACATAATCTGAAAGCTGAGTAAATAAGCTTCCCATTGATGTATGATTTGGATGGATAGGGCAATATTTCACAAAGATACAACTATATGAAAATCTGGAATCTGAGGGTACAGAAAAAATATAAATTCTGAGAAAATCACCTTTAAAGTTGTCCAAATTAAGATCTTATCAATGCATATAACTAATCAAAAATTAAGTTTTAATATATTTTCGGTAAGAAATTGACTAAATACCTTCATGGAACATGATCTTTACTTACTATCCTAAGAATTTTTGTCAAAAAAAAAAAAAGTAAAAATTTTGACCCATACAATGTATTTTTGGCTTTCTAGAAATATATACCCCAGCGACTTAAGACTTGAGATTTTAGGCCAAATCGCCCAGCCCTAGTTTGAACACAGTGATTTACTAAAATGAATTACAATGCTCAACACTACACTGATTTATGTTGTATACAAAGAATTTAAAGAAAAAAACAAAAATGATTTTACAGTAATTACTTAAACTGCTTTACAATGTGACAAAAATCAACAGTGTAGCACTTTGTCATGCTGCATTGCAACTTGTTAGTAAAGATAGCTGGTTATCGTAAGAGTTACGTTAAAAAGCCAAAGATCATACACAGATAATCAAGATTCCAATTTGAACATATGAAGTCACACTTTATATTAAAACTAAAAAGATCAATCAACATCCAAAACAACTCGAATCACCTCATAGTTAGCAGTGAAACTGCCTAGCTACTTATCAGTTCTGAGATGACCTTTGAATCGTATTTTTTGCAAATCTGTAAGATTATTTATGGGGAAAAAGTTGCTTGTTATCGTAAAAATTGTCATTATGTAAACAGCTATTTTTGCAATACTAAAAACTATAATTACGTTAGTAGCATCACTGTTACAGTCTATTGTTCCTCTACTCTGCTTTTGGGCATTTTTTTATTTTTAGTGTCATGAGAGTATGCAGATGTGTATGACGTAATAAAAGCTGTCATGTGCTGATGATTGTGTCGTTTTCAGGATGTTGCGGCATTGGAGAGTCAGCCGCTGCTGGGCTTTTTCCTCCGAGAAGAGAAGACCGGACCGGCTCAAAAAATGCAGTTTAAACTGTATCATAAAAACACACTCTACTACATCTTCAGAGCAGAGGACATCCCCACTGCTCAGAGGTACAAAAGCACTTGTATGGAGTTGTATAGAGTTCGATATATGAACCTAGTCTAAGATTCGATCTGTGCTTCTTTTTTCAGATGGATTGAAGCGTTTCAAAAGGCCATGATCCTTTGACCGGTCTGGATTGGATTAAATAGAATGAATATATGTCGCTGGTTTGGGTTTCTGCACTGTGTACACGGACAGTGAGTTAATGAATCCTAAACCCAGTTTGAAGGATGCTGGTAGATTTAGTTTATGCATGAATCTATTTTAAGCAGCCTAATGAAGGTAAATTGATTCAGTCTGCCTCCATTGTGAGGCGTTAATCCATCATTTTGTTCTTAATGTCATTTTTAGCAAACACTGCCTCTCATTGCCAGTTCCCTTTTGGTGCTTAATATTACCATGAATCCTGCCCACAAAGCATTCAGGGTCAAAAACATCTGACAATGACTGGTCACGAGCTCTAGATACAGACGTTTTCATTGACTCCTGACCGTTAGGTTTGTCTATGAATCATATTTAAATCTGAATGAATCCTGCCCGCTTTTCGGAAACACTCCATTATGATGTAATAGGGGCAGTTTGAATCTAATTGCAGTGTCACTTGTTGCCTGAAGGGGGTTTAAAAAGATTTGGTCAGGGGCGTGATTCATTGTCAAGTTTGAATGTGCATGAGGAAGTATGACAAAGGAATCTCTGATGCCAGGTTTGGCACGGTCATGTGGCACAGTCCGTGCAGTCTGGCATGGTGCATTATGGGAGATTTTGGATTCAACTGTGAAAGCTGGGAAAAGCGGGCTTAAAAAGAAAATACGGGCCTTACGTGAAGCACAGAGGGACTTTATGTAAAAATTGTACATAAAACCATCGTTTTGGACATTGATGGGGAACGTTTGTTACTAATGATTGAGGCGCTGAACGTGAACTTTTACGCAAAAAAAAAAAAAATGTACACTGTGATTTGCGACAAATCTATGGTTCTATGCGTTTCTGGCAGTGATTTACGCAAAAAACAATATTACGAATTATTCACACATTGAATGCAACAAAAGGGTTAAATGTGTTGTTTTTAGAACAAATCATGCTTTTTTATTTAAAAAAAAAAAAAAAGTTGATTCTACAAATAGCTCATGCACTGACTATGAGCATTTCCATAATATTTTTTATATGCAACAATTTGTGAAAGAATGGTTTTATGAACAATTTATACATATTTATTCTGCTTGTATTACCCCCTTTTTATTTGGGTTTCAGACAGTTACTGTTACAAAAATGTTTTAATAATCTTAAAACTTTTTTTTTTACTCTTTTGTACAAAGTAGGTGTTTTGACTGTTGTTTTAAACCTTATACTGGACAGAACTGGAAGTGTACATATTTTGTAAATGGTAATATAATGCAGGCGTATTTAAAATAGTCCAGGATGTTTAATGGCCTCAATGAATTATGGGTAGTTAAGACACAGTGCCAGGCTGGCTAACTCAGCACTGTTTTAACTCACTATATTAGACATTATAGCACACCGGCTGTGAATAGAGAGAAAAACTAGTGCTCTTATCAGGGAAGGACACACATTGAATACTCTAATGCAGGGGTGCTCAACCCTGCTCCTGGCGATCGACTGTCCTGCAAAATTGAGCTCCAACTCTAATCAAACACGCATGCCTTTAATTTTCAAGCAAGCCGTAATTAGTTGCTTCAGGTGTGTTTGATTAGAATTGGAGCTAAACTTTGCAGGACAGTCGGTTGGTCACCTCTGCTTTAATGCACCTTGTTCAGGACCTCCTCTCTTAACACTTTGACAATGGGTATGACCTGATTCTATTCTCTACAGTTTTCACTAAGGTCCTTCGTCAGCTCCAGCCACAGAAAGCCACTGATCTTTCACTGTTTCGAAGTGTAACAAGTCCAAGGAATGGATTTTATTTGTCTTGCGGTATTATGTTCGATATCGATCACATATGTGTGTTGAATGTTTGTTTACATTTTGTAAGATTGTTTTGTATTTTGGGAAATATGAAGATGCTCCACTGTTACATTTTTCTTTTTTTTAATCAACTTCTAAGAAAAATATAATTGCTATTCCTGATGCTTTTTGTCAGATTGGCACTAGTTCCCAAAGGAAGGTTTTTCATCCTGAATTAATGTGTTAATATCTTGAGGATTTCAAGGGAGTAGGCTATGCCCCAACATAAATGTAAAGTGCAAATAATTTTTAATAAATAATGTAATAAGAAAACAACATGTCCATATGTCTGGTTAAATTGGTTTCATTACAGTAAAAGTGCAGTTACTATGTTTTTGGTGTATTATAGTTTGTATAACCATAGTTTTAAAAGAAATGCCATGGTTAAACTATGGTTCATACGTGTTTATGGTCTTAGGTATTGTAACCATGTTTTTTCATTTTATTTATAGTAAAACCTTGGATTATTTTGGCTTACTCAAATATAATTATAAAAAGTACATTACACAATTCACATTCCTATCGATTTTATGCAGCTAATTAGATTAAATTAGGCGTTTTACCAATAACTAGAAATGAATTTGCTCAATTAGCCCACTGTGCATGTCACAATCTGTTAAAACGGGACAGTTATTGCCAAATGTTTATGCAGTTCTTCAACGTATATAATTTTGGCTTTCAGTAGCACTATAAAATGTTAACATCTCTTGTTAATCATGCTGGCTAACGTCGGCAATGCACTACCGCTCAGCCTTCGCCAAAATCAACGCTGTCTCGCGAGTGCTCTTGCGCATGCGCAGACGTTCGGGACTGCTTCGAGCGGGTCGCGAACTCTGACCTCCTGTAGCTGCAGTGAGCCGTCAGTTTACGATAATTTATCAAAACATCACAGTAGTTGGATAATTTCTCAAGCGTTCAGGGTAAGAATAACGCTTTTTATATTGCTAACTCCCGCTGTGTGTGCCGTAACTATTTAGGAGAAGTAATTCAGGAGAATATTAGCACTGTTGATAGCCGGCCTGCTAACACGCGTTAGCGTAGTAGCCGCTAGCATAATAGAAAACATCAATCACAACCGGCAAACGCCCGCGATTAAACTTCCAGTAAGTGTTTTTTTTGGTTACTTAAGAACAATGAGTGAGCATATAACAAAGTAGCTAATGGGCTTCATAACAAAACAGACGCAGACACGACATTATTTACCTGGCTAATGCTATTAGTTTTCTAATGTCTTCCGTGCACCGATAAACACAACGGATCTGATCACAAAATAACACAAAGACTATGATTCGGATTTAATAATTTTTCATTTGAAAATTACATTTTTGAAGATACTACATGGGTCCTGTAACATAATCCACGCGTGAAGCGCCGCTGCAGTGAAGATCCCTCTGTGTATGTGTGGGGAGCTTTAACCCTTCAATCATGACCTTTAACCTACAGGAACAGATCTAACTATATCTTCCCGGATCAACAGCCACACATTCCACACGAGTTACTGACCCCCAGCTGTCATTCAAGCTGGATCGCGTTTATTTAATCAATAAGTCATTTGGTTCCTTGAAAAGCGCTAAAATCAATACGCGATGCTGGCGTGTGTGCTAATGTAGCTACTGCTAACCAGACAGTCGTTATTGAGATTTCACTTTTTCAGCACTGTATTCAGCACTAAACTGAAAACTTAAACGTGTAGAGACCATCTAGATCGATCGTTAATAATAAAGGCCCTGATTTAAATGATTGGTTAAGGTGATACAGATGATGGAATGACAAGAACTGCAAAGTCATGAACAAACTGACTGATAATAAATGGGTTTTAAACATCTCAGGAATTGAAGCAAACCTCTGTTTGATTATATGAACCAACCACTTAACCTGAATATCAAGTTTAGGCCTGTAATTCATCCCAGACTCTTGATTCTGAGGACTTGGGCTAGTAAGTCTCCAATAATATAGTCCCTCAGTAATCTTCCACTACACTATAGTCAGTTTTGCCAATTCTCGCAAGCTAAATAAACTGAATATGCTGTATATAACTTCTTATCATCAATATTATTTATGATCAACTGTTTATTATCAATAAATGAGACTGAAACATAGTATACTGAAAGTTTCAGAAGTTATTTTAGAGAAATCATCAAATTATAGGGGGGAAGATTATAATTTTTGCTGACATGCAACCATATTTTTTACAACCTTAGAACAAAATTGGCCCCAAAAAAAACACAACACTCATTTTTCAAACTTCACAAAAAGAAAAAAAAGCCCAAAGTTGCATAAAATACATGGACACCACACCAAAAAATGTGTTCATGTGTACCAGGGGGTTTCAATTTTTTTTTCACGTTCCCTAAATATGATAACCTTTGTGCTAAAAAACCCCATTTTAAAAGTCGGTTATATAATATTATACATTTATTCTTTGAAAAATGACAATAGATATGCATGAAATATTGTTTAGTGATATTTTGTTTGCTTCCTGACTTTTACAAGGTCTTGCTGCAAATGGTTGATGTGGATTCTTGAGAGTGTGTTGAGGTGTGTGTTATTTTTCTCAGTGGGCTTGTGGCTGATGGGGCGTTGATGAGCCTCGGTTCTGACAGAACAGTATCATGGAAGGAGAAAGTCCCAGGATTCAGCTGGTTTCTGCAGATGGAGGCCTACAGGTGACTTTCACTGCATGTTTACACGAAAAACAAGGGGTTTTCAGAAACATAAAGTTGTGCCCCAGAGCTCTTGTGTAGCACTGTATTTCTGCTTTTTCATAATTCCACAAATATAGGCTGAATTTGTATTTTTATTTGTTTCTTCATATTGTTCTGAATGGACACATGGCATATGAAAATTGGACTGAATTTCCATGCCATAAAACAGACATTTACATTACTTTATTTATTACTGTAAATGTAATTAGGTTTTAATTAGTGCTGTCCTTAATTTTGAGTAACCGCATACGCAATAAACATTTTTGTTTACGTAATAAATGTGTCTTGTGTAGGCCTGTTTAATATATATGTACAGGTATGTATGTGTATATACATACAGCATATATTTAAAAATATATACTGCTCAAAAAAAAATAAAGGCAACACTAAACTCCTGGAGAGTCTGTGGTGCAACGTGGCGCTGGTGGATGGAGCGAGACATGATGTCCCAGACGTACTCAATTGGATTCAGGTCTGGGGAACGGGCGGGCTAGTCCATAGCATCAATGACAAACTCCAGCCACATGAGGTCTAGCATTGCCTTGCATTATGAGGAACCCAAGGCCAACTGCACCGACATATGGTCTCACAAGGGGTCTGAGGATCTCATCTCGGGACCTAATGATAGTTAGGCTACCCCTTACTAGCACATAGAGGGCTATGCGGTCCTCCAAAAAAATGCCACCCCACACCATTACTGACCCACTGCCAAACCGGTCATGCTGGAGGATGTTGCAGACAGCAGAACATTCTCCAGACTCTGTCACGTGTGCTCAGTGTGAACCTGCTTTCATCTGTGAGGCACCCATGGTGAATTTGCCAGTCTTGGTGTTTTCTGGCAAATGCCAAACGTCCTCCACGGTGTTGGGCTGTAAGAACATCCACCTGTGGACGTCGGCCCTCATACCACCCTCATGGAGTCTGTTTCTGACCGTTTGAGCAGACACATGCACGTTTGTGGCCTGCTGGAGGTCATTTTGCAGGGCTCTGGCAGTGCTCCTCCTGTTCCTCCTTGCACAAAAGCAGAGGTAGCGTTGTTGCCTTCTTCCATATCTCCTGATGTACTGGCCTGTCTCCTGGTAGCACCTCCATGCTCTGGACACTACGCTAACAGACACAGCAAACTTCTTGCCACAGTTCACAGTGATGTGCCATCCTGAATGAGCTGCACTACCTAAGCAACTTGTGTGGGTTGTAGACTCTGTCTCATGCTACCACTAGAGTGAAAACACCGCCAGCATTCAAAAGTGACCAAAACATCATCCAGAAAGCATAGGAACTGAGAAGTGGTCTGTGGTCACCACCTGCAGAACCACTCCTTTATTGGGGGTGTCTTGCTAATTGCCTATAGTTTCCACCTGTTGTCTATTCCATTCGCACAACAGCATGTGACATTGATTGTCAATCAATGTTGCTTTCTAAGTGAGCAGTTTGATTTCACAGAAGTGTGATTGACTTGGAGTTGCATTGTGTTGTTAAGTGTGACAGTGAGCGTCTGCACATTGCTCTGTAAATGACTGTTTTTGTGTGCGTACGTGTGACCGCAAAATCTAATGAGTCTCCTAAATCATCACCTCTTCTCTTCTTCTTTAATTGAACCTGACTCTTTCAAAGGGAAAGTGTTAAAGGCACCAACATTACGTCTCTTTTATTTGTCCACACAAGCCTGAGCCTGCCTTTCTCTCGCAAACGTCAAGGGAAAAACAGCTGAACGCACAGGAACAAACTCTTTGGCCTACAGACAGTAAAAGCCAGCTGAGGTAAAGCATGTTCTGGAGACCAGCAGCTTCCAAACAAAGTCATACAGGTTAGAAACAAAATCAAAGCAAGTACAAGACGACAAAATAACCATTTTTGGTAAACTCTCTCTTTGAATGGTGCAACTTGCACTTAATCATCAGTGAAGTCACATCAGAGAGTAACGTCTGGTTTAAAGCATTCGACTGTGACACATCTGGGTGTTTGTTTCATCTGCAACATGTTGTGTGTTGAACAGATGACAGACTCAAACACCTGTGTACTTTTATGAGGTCAGTCCTGAAACACGCTATCTGCAAAACACAGTCTATCAATAAGCACAGATGTTTACAAGTGTGTCACATACCAGTCCGTAATCCACAAAAACACTTCCTCTAGGGGGAAAAAGGCCATCCTCTGGTGCCCTTTCAGATCAAAATCCACCGACGTATCTGTTCAGAACACTTTTGGACTGCTTTCGCTTGTAAACGGCGCTTGATCTGCACAGATTTCTCTCCCTGATTCAAAATGACTTTTTTACAGGAGAAAGTGAAATTATGAATATAGTAACAGGAGGAAACGGTTAGAAGATCAAATGGTGATCCAATGCAAAAATTTTCCAAATTTGTTCAGATTAAATAAACTCACACACAACCTGGATGACCTGAGAGTGAGGACATTTTCAATCAATTGTTAGTTTTGCGTGAACTAAATAAAAAGTTGCTCATGGGCAAAACATAGAGGGCTGACTCATTTTGTGGAAATGGAGTTACATTTGAACACTAAAACAAAAAGGGACACTTCAGAAATATCGGCTTACACCAAGTGTTAAAGCTTTTGAACGTCAGTGTATCTACATTTCCACTAACAGTGCAACTGGTTTTTGTTTTGTAGCTTGTTTTTGTGCCACATTATTGCTTCATTTCACTAAATTGATCTGGTTTGGCATTCTATAGAAACAACTCCCAGACAAAATGCCAAATCTCCCTCTAAGTGTGTGAAACTGTTTACAAAGTGCTGACCTTGTTTCACAAGCGATGGCATCTGTAACAGAGAGGAAGGGACAAAGTCAGACTGATAAAGCCTCATTAACAACTTCACCCGGGGTAATCAGTGATTTCACTGTATCGGTATCACTGTAGGGTGGAAAAAAGCACACCCACTAACATAAACTATATAAACGCACACACATGCCGCTCTTATCAATCATGAGCAGCAGACGTGCAGATCTGTTTATCCACACTGCACAGGGTTGCTATGAGGCCGGGAAAACCCACGTTTAATTGGCCACGAGCTACGTGTTTTTATGTGTAACATCGCAGCTGTTTTGGACGCACTTCTTCCTTTGGGATCCATCTGTCTGTCTGAGCTCGGAGCATGCAGTCTGTCTGTCTAGTCTATACGTCTGTCTGTCTGTCTCACATGTTTGTCTTCAGTGATGGATGGATTCATTTACAGTCACACCAACACTGAAATCGAGCCAAAGGATAAATCTCAAATGAGAACCAATGCCAAAAACGCCACTTAATTGTCATTTAACCAAGTGGAATGGGTAAATATTTATAGCGTTGATGAGTCAAGCAGCGGTATTAGAGCTTCACACTGAGGTTCAACGCATCACTCCACTCAGACAATGCATACAAAAAAAAAAAACACCTCACACGTCGAGGAAAAGCAGCTGAAGGAGACAGTGGGCAGGAAAAAGAAAGAATGCAGGAATGTTTGGGAGGGAGGAAAGACGGCAGAACAACAGGAGGAAGCCAAAACAATGGTCATAATTGTCAGTTTAACACAGATGAATTCACTGTTGAGCTTCTTCATACATAGGGAAAAAATACTAATGATATCAATGAGATTAAAAGGAGAGCAAACGTCTTTATTTAGGAGATGAAGAGTCTCTTGAAATAAAAAACTCTCCACTAGAGCTTTTTATTTCAATAATGCAAATCTGCTATCAAATTCCAGAGATCTCAAAATCAACGCAGTCTGCCATCCACATTCATTTTATATCTACATCTTTCAAATGCTTGTGATGAGTACGGTTTTTCATTTGTTTAGTCATCTGAAGAAATTCATACATTCAGCAAGGATGCATGAAATTGTCCGTTTTTACGTGTCTAACTGCACGTTTCGCTGCAGTTTTAAAGAGACATATCCAATGAGTGGCGCTAAAACACAGGCTCAATACATGAACCCTGGTGCATTTTTTTATGTTGATACAGGTACGTATTGCGGTGGTTCAGTATTGAAATATAATGGGACCGCTGCTACGTTAATTGCTAAGCTAAGTTAATGCTCTATCATGTCGGAAATATTCCCTAGCCAAATCCAACCTTAAACCCACCCAAAAAAGTTAATCAAAACTGCAAAACCGATTTTAAAAAATGCATTTGTTGATGCAACTGTGCTATTTTAACTTCCTTTTAAACAGACTTAAACAGTTTTTTCCAACCCTAGTTACATGAGATTGAAAATTGGAGCTCCTTGCTTTTCAAGCACATCTCTGTTTTACTGCATCTATTGTTTATTTCTTTTGGAAACTGCAGGGATATCTACTTGCTGGTACGTATTTCATGTCTCGCTAAAAAGTGTGAGACGAGGTAGAGTAATGATGCTGAAAATAGAATGCTATAGAACAGTTATTTTCAATTTCAGTAACAATACTCGTATTGACCCTGAACTGTTGAGTGATATTTTATAACTCTTTTTATTACTCCTGAGAAATTTTAACGGACAAATCTGAGACAATGTTGATACACGGTGAAGCCCACATTCATTCTCCAGAGCTTTGAAAGATCAACATCCGAGCAATGTGATTTCCTTGCAGTTCAGTATGATATTTCAAAATGGAGAAATTGGATCAGTACTAAGCGTCTGCGTATCCTTACATATTTGGCACACGCTATCAAGTTAAAAAGTTATAGATTACGACACTGTCAAAAAAAGGTCAAATCAACTAACAGGAAATCCAGCAAATGTTATGCAAAGTCTTCCCACATTTGTCTTATGTCTTTGATACAGCAGATTTACAGTCGCAGTTTTAAAGTATACTCAGAAAATGTCTCAGAACCACATATTTCTACTTTTTTGGGGTTTGAACCGACAGCATCTGGATTACCAGCTCAGATCTTTAACCACTGTTCCCTCAGTACCCTCTCTTCCAAGTTATTATTTCACTTTCTCTGTCTCGTTTTAGCACAAGTGTGTTAAAATAACAAATTATTAAATGTTTGAATTTAAAATCATTTTTTTATGCATCGTTCTACTATTTTTGGCTTTTTTTTTTTTTTGTATTATTATTTGGTTATTTTTTAAAAATAAATGTGAGTAATAAAAAAATTATCAGTATAACATTTTTAATTTTGAGGGGAAGTAAAATGCAACAGTATTTTTTTATTCAAAAAATAGTTTCTTGTTTTATCTTTTGGCTTCAAGGTGAAATAAGAGCTGGCTTTTCTTCAGGAGATTCACCCTTTTGAACCATGGGAGAAAAAAAAGACGAAAAGTGTTGACAGGACAGAGGCTCTGTCTTTCTCACGTGTCCTGATCACAAGGTCGACCGTCTCACCTACATACCCTCACACAGGCAATAAAAACAGAAAAGCAAACTAAAGTGTCTGACGTTTGACAGGAAGTGCTGCCTGGCCTGAATCGTTTGTTTCTCTGTGTCTAGCGGAGGAAAGGCAGCGATGTGTTTGAAGAGGAGAGCTCAGCCCCTTCTGTCCAGTGTTAACGGGAAAAGCTGTTTACACTGCTCACAGGAGGACGCGAGAGGAAAAGAGGCCTAGAAATGCGGGAATTGCATTAACTTGAACAAATTTAGAAAGGCAGTGGAGGAGGGATCCAGTTACTGCTGATTATTCTGATTCATCCACTTTCATGCACATATTACATGGCACACAGACACCTGGACACTGAAGCAGGGATGAACTGACATTCATTTTTATCAGCAATGTCAATATCTGGAGAACAGGGAAGATGAAGACAGACAAAATACAGAATTATGAATATATATGTATATACACACACACACACACACACACACACACACACAAACACACACATGTTGGTTTTTGTGATTTATGGGGACTCTCCATAGGCGTAATGGTTTTCATACTGTACAGACTGTATGTGGTATTGTCCAACATTAACCCTACACTTAAACCTACCCCTTACAGGAAACTGTGTGTATTGTTAGATTTTACCAAAAAACACAATTTAGTAAGTCTTTTAAGCCTTTTGAATTACAGGGACACTGAAAATGTCCTCATAAATCACCTTAATATTATAATACCATACCCATGTCATTATAAACCACATAAACCCGCACACACATATACACACACTTTGAAATAATTACAATATATATATAAATAAGTTAAATTAGTCAAATGAATAAATGAACATGTAAATAAATCTAAAATGTATAAATAAATAAAACAAGTTAAATTAAATATAATAATTTAAAATCTAAATAACTTAAATAAGTAAATTAATATATATTTACATTAAAGCAAATAATATAACAACAAACAATTATAAATAATGTAATTGTGGCTGAAATTAAAACAATTAAAAACATTAATTTATAGATTAATAAATAAAAGTAAATAACTGATTAACTAGCTGAATTATATATATAAATATTTAAAATATATAAATGTATCATAGATAAATAAATGCATGCATAAAAGCATAAACATATACATTTATAAAAAAGTTTAAAAAAAATAACTAAATAAATTAATAATGCTTTAATTATTGTTGAAATTAAATCAATTAAATAATTACATAAATAAATGAATATGTTAATTTATAAATAAAAAAATAAATGTATAAACATTTAAATAACATTTTAAATTAAATAAAATATAATAGTTTATGATCATATAAGTAAAAGCTATTTAAGATAACAAATAAAAAAAATTGCAAATAAAAAAATTTATAAATAAATATAAAATAAACAGTTAATTTATTTATTATTTAATGCTATGTTTACCTGAAATGTATTAAAAATATATAAATTTTAAAAAAATTGTATTTCAATTTAATTTAAAGCAATACTACCTTTAAATGTATGTAAAATTTGTGTATGTATGTATAGATATGGCCAACTGTAAAGACTTATTAGTTGGTTATACACTCCACCCTTGCATATCCATGTTTCTTCCCTTCAGAAATGTTCACCGATACAGTTGCAGTGAATTCCAGAGGGATGGCAGGGACCGGGTGGGTGGTAACGGGTCAGGTCAGGGGGCCCAGACGGGCCAAAACAGCCCATTAAACACTCTCGCTCAGAAGACATGAGTGTGAGGACAGAAAAAAAAGAGGAATATAAAAGAATGCAAACAGGACCAATGTGGAGAGAAAGAGAGAGAGAGAGAGAGAGAGAGAGAGAGATGCTTCTTGTGGCGATTGACCTCATTAGCAGAAACTCTCTTTGTGACAGCACAAAGCTATGCTAAATATTGACCACACACAGACTCGCACTTTACAACAGCTCTAGTGACACTCGCGGGGCAAAACTGCCACAGTAATTCTGCACGGGAAGAAAGACGAGTGAAACTTCCAGCTGGGGACAGCCTTCACTGCGCACACACACACACACGCTATGTAACTGCCCAGACAAACATCCTCGGGCCAAGTCAGTTAAGGCTATTCATTAGCCAGCCACTTTTCCTCCTCCTTCCTGGTGAGAGTGTGTGTTTGTACGAGTGCTCTTACGACATGGCCGCTGCCAGAGCAAACACACCTGTGTGGAAGCTGTCAAGTGCCTCCCAAAAGTGGTCCACATCATAGCCAAACATCGCAGCTTCCTGCGGGCCAGAGTTTAACAGCTCACTGCAACACAACCGCTTCAAATGATACGGTGTTGATAAGCGTACAGGACTGATATAACGTCATGCGCTCATCTGCTATCGGCCACTAAATGAACCGGGTCCCATCGTGGTTCATCTGGAGACAACCGAGTTGGAGAAACAGCACCACTCACAGGATGGAGAGTGAAACTGCAGGGTCTCTGCTGCTCAAGTTTCAACATTTATACTAGTATTCAGCAGGAATGCATTCAAATTAATCAAAAGTGGTGCTGAAGGCATTTATAACATTGCAGAAAAGCGGTTCATTGACTGTTCATTTGAACTTTAATTTCAATGCTCAAAATTAGAATGATTTCTGAAGGATCATGTGACACTGAAGACTAGTAATGATGCTAAAAATTCAGCTTGGAATCACACAAATAAATTCGTTTTTAAATTATATTAAACTGGAAAAGAGACATTTGAGGGGCAAATAATCTTTCATAATATTTAAGTTCTTTTCTGTATTTTTGTGAAATTCTGTGAATTCATTTTACAATTTATTTCAATCTAACATGTATCACTTCCATCTGTATTAATCAAAACATCCTTTCGCAGCTCCATATTAAAATTACATTTTAGATGAAGGTGAAATTAAACTTGTATTAAAATGAAAAAGTGTATAAATTTGTTAAAAAGTATTAAAGAGCTAAAATTGCAAAAAAACAAAACAAAAAAAAACATAAAATAAAAATTAAATATTCAAAAACTAATAAAAACAAAAAAATAAACATAAAATAAAAATTAAATATTTAAAAACTAATACAAAATAATAATAAATACACAAACAATTCCAAAATCAAATTAAAATCAAAATATAAAAAATGAAAGCAAATTTAAAATAGTATTCAAAAATGAAAGAAGTACATCTTTATAAAATTACACTTCTACTACCTCAATGTAGTTGAAGGCATCATCAAATTAACTGAGATTTTTCATAAACAAGCACACAATAACGACACAACTAGCACAAATATAGTTGTAGCAATGGCCAAAAGTACATGTATGGGTTAAAATGATCCATTTATGCCAAAAATCATACAGCTTTAAATTACGTATAAATCAGTTTCAAAAAGCTGACACGTGAGGTTTCGTGGTCCTGAGTCACAAATCGAAATGTAAGTGTAAGGTTTGTGAATTCATGTCATATACAGAGTGCTGCGAGTAACTAAATCAACCAGAGAGGCAAAGTGTCGTGAAAATGCAGTTGAATAATCAGCAAAATGGCCTATGATTATTGCCTAGAACACATATGTTCATAAAAAGCGGTTTATCTCTGGCTCCTCTCAAGAGTGCATCATTTGAGCTCGTATCTGAAGGAAATGGACAGGCACCTGGTGTGGGAGCATTTGAGCAGATTATGAGCCAGATCTAAGAGTCAAAGGTGCCTCCATTAGCCTGAGCTGAGCTCTGAAGCTGAGATTCGGGTTCATCTTGTACAGCCGCAGCGTTACGTCACCCTCAAACTTCCTCTGCTCCCCATTTCCTTCGCCGAAAACAGACCGGGACAAAATAAACTGGCCTTACAAGACCTCTGCTGCGTGTGTGGTCAGGTCGACTGTGAGTTGTGCTATTTAAAAACACTCCAAACCAAAAGCTCGATGATCTGTACATCTTACGTCAGCTTTATGTATGGTTTTCGCTAAAACTGTGGGTAGTTAGGAACAGAAACCATTCAGAAATGATTGTTTGTTTATCCTGAGGAGCTTCACTGAGATGTTCATTAATGATCTGATGCACTTTGTTGTTTCCAAAGATGTTCACTGTCCATCAGCACTGGGATATGAGAGCAAAGGCCAGAGGCTGCTGGGTCAAGGGTCAAGGGTCAAAGGCCACAAGGGTCATTACTTGCTGCTTAATTGGTGGATTACCCCAGCTGCATGCTCTACTTTATGTGAACACACAAACACACGCACATTAGAGAAACTAAATCTGCAGGGCAAAAAAACAATAAGACAAGACAAATAAACATGAACAGGCGACATTATAAAACAAGGAAAGGAAAGGACGTGACATGTGTTCTGCATTTGACCCATCCAAGTGCACACAGCACACAGATGTGAGAAGAGAACAACCGGAGCAGTGGGCAGCTATTGCTGCGGCGCCCCGGGAGCAGTTGGGGGATTGGTGCCTTGCTCAAGGGTCTCAAGGTGAATGCTAGTGTAACTTCAGTGAAGTGAATCACCTCGTGTACTTTGACAGTGTCACATTGTGACCTGCTTCAGACCGAGTGTCTGCACTGTAGAGCGACTGCGCTCACGGTTTACTGTCGGCTGCTCCAAGAACCTCTCTGAAAACCCCACACCATCCGTGTGCTCGGGGCAGGCTGCAGCACGCAGCTTCACGCACTGATTTAATGACTAAAGATACTGTAAATCAAAGTTATCTCTATAATTGTGCCACGAGGAGGAAAAATCTGCGCTCATACATAATGGAAACCTTTAGTTATCATTTGGTAATTTATTGCTAGTACAAAATGCAATTATAAGAGCGAACACAAGTACCAACAAGCCAACATGAACTAAAAATAATAGCACTGCATGTTCATACCATTCCCAGCCAAAGATAACAAGCAGCATATTATTAGTGGGGCTGATTTAGCTTCGGTGCACAACTCGTTCTGTACATAATTGCTGCTAATAACAAAATACCTCAAACTGTGCAGCTTTTTCGTAAACGCTGCATGATTATAACTGATGAAGGAAAAATGGGAAAAAGTAATAGATTTACATTAAGGGAAGAATCAGATCCTCTCACAAGTCAATCATTTTGCCTTGGAATATTAATACTTTTCTGTATAAATTATGACTTAATTATGACAACGACAAATTATGTAGTTGTATCTGTCTGTTACAACAATATGACAAGTTGTAGGTTTAGGGACAGGGGTTGGTTAGGTTATTTCACGAGTTCGAACTTACCAGTAATTAATAGGAGGCGTAGCCCTAGGGTTATCAACCCCACTAGGCTCGGGGAGCACGTGGCTCACTGTCCAGGCCGAACCCTGCGCGCCCCCAGAGAAGAAAAGCAAATTGGTGGAGTAGGGGAGAAGGAGGGATGCTTAGATCGAGCAACTGAGGGGAAGGGGCTTGCGCTTTATATAGGAAGTATCTCTTACTCTGATAGGATGATGAGGTAATAAGATGATTAGTGGGATGAAGAGCCGGCTGATTACCGGAATTTGCTGAATGCGGTGCATTATCGGTCTGAACCCTAAATATGTTTTATCAAAAAAAGCAGGTATTGTCCACTTTTTAAGGGATCTCGAGTTCACGTTTTACTGCAGATGCCGACAAGCCTTTGTTGGTTTTGAACAAAAGCCGTTTTTAGCGAATCAGCATGCTGTAATCAGGTCAGGTGACAAGACTGCTTTCACTTCGAAAAGACGCGCAAGCTGAGAGGAGTTTCGTCAAAGCTGACTGAAAGCGATCAAGGATGGATAATTTCTACGAACTTGATGAACCTGTGATATCTTCTTCAGGAAGGAAAAGCTGACACATTTTCACAGAACCTTGCAAAAGCAGCCCGTTACAAAGATGAGGGAAAAGATTAGTGTATTGCCTCTAATCACATCCATACAGTCTATGATCACAACGAATCTGAGAAGATTACCAAGATTAAACCTGTGGTTTTTAACTCTAAATTAGGGATGCAGCTAATACTGTATATAGCGATAAGTTGGTCGATTATTTACAAAAACGGAAATGCTCGCGTGAATTCGTGACATTTAATGATGATGATATTGCCTCAAACGCTAATGCATTAGTTTCAGGAATTCTCATGGTTTGGGCAGCTTAATCGCATACTTCTCCTGCAGCATCCCATTCTGTTTCCTCAACTATTATAGACTCATTCTGTCCATAGAAATTAGGGATGCTCATTTTAACCGTTTAACCGTTAACCGACCGGTTTGAAGTTTAACCGATTAATACAATCAGTTAAAC
>JAUCMU010000063.1:3062973-3077764 GCA_032275025.1 Enteromius treurensis | reverse complement strand
GTTGTCAGTTAACCGGTTAATAATCGGTTAACGAGCGTCGGTTGTCGGTTATGAGAAATAACCGAAATGAGCACCCCCTAATAGAAATGTGTTATTCAATGCTGAATTTTGACGTGTCCGGCTGAAGTTGTCGACCTGACTAATCGATAATGAGAATCGCTGACGATTATTTTCATCATCGGCAATCATCGATTTTACCAATTAGTTGTTGAAACCCTGCCCTAAATCATAAAATGTGAAGTTATCTGCTTTTGCCACAAAAAAAACCAAACAGCTCTTTAAGTTATCTGCTTTTGCAATTCAAAAGCTTTTAAAATAAACTTGTAAATTCCATGTACTTATTATTTATTTATTATTTCTCAATCACAACAGCCCAGCTGCAGTTTGCCTGATATTACTTGGAAAGTGCATTTCTCAAAAAATAAAATTACTGCTACACGTTTTTGCAAATGAACTCTACATATATGCAATAATGGCAATATCATTACACCAATTTATAATTAAATCATGTCAATTCCCCAAATCCCCCCTTTTCGCATCGGCATACTGATGCCAAGGGTTTCTTATTTATAGCAACGGAGGACCTACATGTTGAAAAAAGACAGAGGCCAAAAAGTTGGGAGTGAGAATGTGTTGTTAGAACAGGCAAGCATCAAATTTTTCCAGAAATTTCTTCTGAAACGGTAAAATCCAATTAATCACCTGCATGACTGAAGAAGATATGTGACGACAGACTTGAGATTCTCCAGAGACCGATCCATCCATCCACTGAAGAACTCCAACAAATTACCCACACTTCACTCAGTCTGCACAGAGACGGCTTATTTGTCTTTCTTTGTCATTCACAAATATACCAGCTTTTGATTTGAACTGTTTCTGGCTTTTTTTTTTTGCTTTTTTTTTTACAAACTTCTCCATAATCCACCTTTACTCGAAGCGCATATGAAACTCAATAGCCACACTAGCTAGCGTTACAAAAGCGTGACTGTCTACTTTAAAGGTCATTTTTAATAGCATTGTCTGGTCCGCAGGTGGGTGAAACAGCTGTTCCCCACAATCACGGTGTGAAGTTTATATCAGATATGAGCAGGAAACCAGATAGCCATAATGCTGAGAGCAGGTTAACATTATAAAAGGGAGCCGAGCAGATGTGTTTGGGCACGATAAAGCGACAACGAGTTATCAGGAGACATCGAAACAGTTTAAAATCAAACTAACCATGCTTTTATTGCATTTGACCGCATTATGTTTCCCGTGCTTTGGAGCTGTGATGATGTTATACAAAGAAAACACTATTTTACATGCTAATCTCCCCGAGCTTATCGGTCTAATTCTAGAAGGCATGACGTAGGTGATTTAGTTTATGTACGTGCAGAAATGTGTATGCACAATACACCGTCTGCACAAACAGACGGACAATGTAGGTACTCTGTAGGTACAGTAGCTGTGGTTCAAAGCAGTTCAAGTGCTCGTTACCGCTGATTGCTGGTATTTGGTTTTTAATTAGAACACAAAGCTCTGTTGTTTGAGATGCTGCAGGGCCCCTGTGCAAAAAAAAAAAAAAAAAAGAGGAAAAGTTGGGGCCGCAGAGAGGACGCTGCTAGCAAAACAAGGCTCTGAAGCTTCATAGTTCATTTGGGTTTGTGGGTAAAATTACTTAATAATTGCATGCAAGTAACATTAAGTCAAACAATAAACACTAACCCTAATTATATAGAATGTACAGTATTTTACTCACCAAGGACACCTTAAAATATAGTGAAAATAGATTAAAAATAGAGAGTTTCAGACGTGCATTGGGATAAAGCAATTAAAAGATGTATGATACAACTGAAAATAATAAGTTGAACCTCCCATTAATATTGTCTTTGTTCTGCCGAACACAAAGGAAGATATTTTGAGGAAATTTTGTTACCAGGCTGTTTTGGGTCACCATTGACTTCCATAGTAGTAATAGTTAGAAAAAAGGCGTTGAATTATTAATTGTATTATATTAAATATGTAAGGTTAATCACATTTTTTGTTTAAAGTAAAATTCATACAGCAGTGCAATAAATAATATTACTTTTATCGCTGTAATAATAATAAAAAAGGGTTATTGCGTACTGCCTTTTCATTTAATGCTGACTTTTTATTGCTGTTTTACATTGAGAATCCCCCTTCAAAATAAAGGGAAAGAAAGTTTGCACACAAAGAAAATGAAGCCCATTTTAGGAAAATATTTTTAGCATTCTAAAATTATTTAATGATACGTGTATGCAATATTACTTATATTTTTATATGAATAAATTATACCCTCAAATTCTTACAGAAGATAATAATACTACATTAACAAAATGTGTCATGTGTTTTTTATTTTACAGTATGTTGATTTTTTTTTATTAATGTTTCACTTTAAGAGTTGGAATGACATCAATGCAAAAAACAGTGCATTACAGGATTGCAATAAGTAAAATAAATTTAAAATAAATGTAAAAACTTAAAAAAAGATAGATAGATTTCTTTTTACTTAAGTAGAATAGAAATGAATTGTAATTTTGTGAATGAACAGAAATATTATATTTTGTGCATGGATATTGTTATTCAGCTTCTTTCGATGACTCACACATCTTTCAGGCTGAGGCTTGACTCCCAAGGTCAGGTTCAGCATCAGACTGTGCTTTCAATTTGCCAATGAGCTATTCCCATACCACCATGAGGTAAGCGCTTTTGTTTGCCATGGCAACAAAACCACACCAGTCAACAAATAACCTGTAGGGTGGACCCTAGGGTGGGCTGTGCCAGATACTCCCTTACATTATCTGCCATCTAGCTGTAATGTTTAGCTCCAGCTGTGATTACATCTGCCTATGTGCCGGCAGTGATCATAACAAGAAGCTCTAACTGACTGCAGCATAATAAAGCAAACAGTGTATGGCATGTTCTACTATATATGGCCATATGTGTGCACGCCTGCAAGAGCCAAGAGCCAAATCTGTGCCAGCGGTGATTACATTTGCGAAGCATACGACTCCCACTCACCTATGCCACAGCTTTTTGAGTTCCCTGCACTGTGCACGAATGCAAGGGTGAAGCAGTGGCTATAGATTAAGACTAAAAATCGAAAAATCTATGTTTTAGACTTCATTGAAATTTCAAAAAGAAAAACAAATGGTTGGTATCAGGAAGATGTACTGTTAAAGAAAAAACTGTAATATTGTAAAATTATTACAATTTAAAATAAATGTTTTCTTTTTGGATCAGTACTATTATAGATTTTAATATTTAATATTTTGAAATACTTTTTTATTTTCAGATTTTCCATATTTTAATTATAAATATACAATATAAAATGAAAATTTTTTTAATTTTTAGTTCAGTTTTAATTGTAGTTATTTTAGCATGTCAGCATATATTTAATCATTTAATCAAGGTAAATTCAAATAGGAAATGTGGCTTTTTTATTTTTATTTTTTTATTTCAGTCCAATATTTTGATTTTAATAAAAGCTATAACTGTAATCTATATCTATATATTTTAGTAATAAAAAAAATGTATTAAAATAATCCATTAATGATTTATTTGTGTGATGCAAAGGGTCAAATTATTCTGTTTTTCTGATCAAGAAAAGTTTATTATTAATACTGAAAAAGAACAGTATATCTTTGTAGAAACAGTGATATATTTTTTTCAGGATTCTTTCATGAATAGAAAGCTCAGAAGAACAGCATTTATCTAAAATGAAAATATGCTGTAACAAATGTAATGCATTTGATCAGAACACATTTAATTTCTTTCTGAAAATCTTACTCACCTCAAAGTGTAACAATATGTGTGTGTGTGTAGTGCAAATAAACTCCAAACTGCTCTTGATGCAATTGCTACATGTCAGATTACCATAATTCTATAAAACAATGAAATGATGCTGACATAATGTTATTATCCTGTCATTTACCAGATAGCGCAGAGTCATTTTCGGTGTGACCACATCCAGCCTGTTGCTTTGACAGCATTACAGACACACATGCAGATAATTGGACAATGTGCGGGGCCTGTGCCAGGAGCAAAGACTCAGTAACCATAGAAACAACATAAATGTTCTCCACGAATCTGAGTCAGAAATATAAAGAGCGTTCTGGAGCTTTCAGAAGAGAAATGACAAGCTAAGCCTCGCCTGAAGATGATGCACTGCACTGCATCACACAAAACTCCTCCAACTAAATTTGCCAGTAATTCCGACGAATGGCGACTGTGATGTATTCACAACAGCCAAAAGAAATGATATCAATCCTAAAACACGATAACGCGCATCTGCAGTCCCTGGCAAGAAGGCCTGATAATAAGTGTGGTGAATTTCCAGCTGAGCGCAGACAGGATGTTTGGAGCGCTTGGGCCGTTTCGTGTGTTCTCACAGAGGCTTTAAAAGCAGAAAGCTGAGAGTTGGTTCCCTTCATGGTGGATCTGTATGGATAATGGATTCTCCTCAGCAATGAAACCGTATTCCGTACACAAAGACGGAGCAACCTGAGCGAAATTCCTGGTGGACTGGGAGAGGCTTTTTTCTGCTGGTTGTTGTTTAGGGCTTGTGGCATCTCCCGGACTCGAAAGCCAAAACGAAACAATCCGAGCAACGCTACTTCCCCACACCCACATTAAAACACACTTTCCACTACGCTCAGACACAATGGCGTGTTTTATTTCGACGCTGGCTGCCATGGCGACGGGAGCAACAGAGCGAATACAGTGGCTGGTCACAAGCCCCTCTGACACGACTCACACCCCCACACCTCCAAACGCACACAAGGCCGGCGCTGAAAACAAGAAACAAGCTGCTAACAGCACAACCCCGTTCATAAGACTTTATCATGGCCACATATACACTGCAGCTTCGCGACAACTGAATTGACCTTTTGCAGGGAGTTTGATTGACAGCTGATCTGACCAATCATAATGCAGAATCTACCAAACAAATCCTTTAACTTTTGCTGGACTTGATGTCTTTTTCCGCAGTTGAAACAAGACATCTTCATGTTTATTTCACACTATAACTAGTTAAGACGGAGAGATGATCAGTTCATTAGCTGCTTGAACGGTCACAACACACTAAAGAGCCACTAAACTGGATTTATTGTTGAATTTCTTTTAAGAAATGACAAAATGTGAAAGCTGGGACTTTATACCAGATGTATATCCTGTTCACTCTTGTTTGTTGGCATGTTTTCAGTTTCATCTGTGCTCTGCGGTGTGTTTTTCATTGCGTTAGAACATGATGTGTGGCACCATGGCTTGTCGGGCATAGGAACAGTAATGTAGGGAGGCAGGACTTTGTGACCCCTGAAAAGTCGAAATTTCCACTAACAAATTTAAATGCGGTTGTCACTCCTGAACCTTTACAGTGTGTAAGGCCAATAAGAATTACTATAAGGCTACATTCACACAGCAGCAGAATATACAGGTTTGTCCTAAATAAGTCAATGGTTAATATGGTTGCGTTCACACACATTTCAGTTATTTACATGAGTGACAACTGCATTCTATAATCAAAAACACACCCATAAATGATCTGCACTTCCAACTGTGTTTTTAAGTATGTGTGATCAGAACCGTAGGCCCACTGGACAACTAGTTGTCTGTAACATCACAGAAGTGATCAACTCTCTTCACCAGTTTTGTGGGATGTGTGCAAATCAAATGTTGTTGGTTAATCAAGATTTGATAGATGAAATCACACATCAACTAAACGTCTGTCATGTGATAAGAGTCTGTTCAGGACATCACCATTCTTTGATACTTAAGCTGTTGTGTGAAAAGGAAATTTTGAGGCTCACACCTATAAGATGTCATTCCCAGACACTGACAGTGTGAGCGTAGCCTTACATGCTAATAACACCTGTCCACAAACAACCTCCGAAGATGTGCATTTACCTTCTCTCGTTGTCATCCAGGTGGGCAAACAGCACGTTCTTAGAGATGGCTTTGGCCAGGGCGGTCATTGTCTTGTAGTCCTTTGGAATGACCTATAGCCGAAGAAACATGATCCCTCATGAAACAAATTATTAGTATTTACTGGCATTTTCAAATTTCTGTGTATTTTCTCTATAAATTATGAATGTTGTGTGCTTGTGAAAAATGTACAGTAATGATGCTTGGGTGTTGTCGGTGTTACTAAGCAGCTGCTGGTGTTGCTATAGAATATGTCTGATCTCCTTGTAACTCATTTAATCACATACCAGGCAAAATTTGCATTGCTTAAGAGAATTGTAAACACAGCTCTCTTCAACAAGATAATGATTTGAGTAATCATTCATGTTCATAACGCAAACGGTGCGGGATGAGTTTAGTGTTTCTTAAGCAAACTGTCAAATGTGCCATATACAGCTAATTATTAAAAACCAAATTAACATTATGAGTTTATTATTGTTTTTTAAACTATTCATGTATTACTACTACATTTAGAGGTCACAACTAAAAACACTCCAAAGAATGACACTCTTCTTATTTATGTTCAGGATTAGACTATGATTTATGCATTTCTTTAAATGATTAATAATATATTTAATAATAAAATAACATGTAAAATGCATAAAAATAAAATTGAGTAAAATAAGGTTTATGCACGGGTATAAATATATATATATATATATATATATAAAATAAGAAACAGAGTTATGTATGGTATATAAAAAAAAATCAAATAGAATCAAATAAACAGTTAGGTAGACAGGTGAGGAAAAGGTAAAAAAAATAAAAAAACATAAAAAAAATAAATAAATGTAAAAACATAGCCTTGACAACTAACTGAATTGAAGTACTAAAATTTATAAAAATAAATCTATTAAAGCTAAATAACAATAAAATAACTACTTAAATAACTTAAACTAAAATCATTTAAAAAATATAATAGAATAAATTAAAAAGCGAAATTAAAAATAATAAATATTTCAATTGTATAAAATAATGCTAAATAACACTAAAATAACAATCGACCTTATTTACATGCTTAAAAATGTTCCTATTATTGTGTACACTTCATCAGTACATGATATCCTAAGCAGAAAAGGAAAACAATATTAACCAAGAAAGCCTAACCATTCAACCAAATCCAAAATCCACATCCAGTCCTGCATCTGCTGAATATTATCTTTCACTCAGAAAAGCCATATCTCGTGTAGAGAAAAACGAATGTGAAAACACAGCAGTGACCCAGGGGTAACTGAGACAAAACGAAAACATCCTAAATAGTGTACCTGAAAATAATGTAAATGTAACTTCAGTTTTATTTAGACCTGCAATGGCCAAACGATCCAAACCGTCTCTGCTTTTCTAACCTTTCTGACGTAGCTGACAGCATCCTCCTCAGTGTAGACCTCGGCACTGACCCCACCTCTCCGGCGCCGGGCCTTCACCACCGGATTTGGAGGAGGAGGAGACACTTCATCATCGTGAGAGTCCGACTGCGAGTTGGACTTCTGACGGGCCATGATCTGCTTGCATTCTTCCTGTGAAGAGAGGAAGCGGACGATACGTGAGATTAAACAATCGAGGGGCTTGTGCCGTCATTTCCATCGTACAGGGCACACACAAAAACCTGTGCGGAGTTAAAACAGTGGACGATGAGAGGGTGAAACGACCAATCACGATTACAGATCATAAAATCTAAAAGACTGAAACCTACTGTGAGCGCAGAAAGCAGACACAGCAGCACTGAGATTTCACTGGCAGAGTCAAAGAGAGACAGTGAAAGATTCCCGTATGAAAGAGCGAAGAACAATAAAGCTGCGTGCCACAGCACAAATGATGTGTGTGTGCGTGCGTGCGTGCGTGCGTGTGAAACAAGATGTGTACCAGTCGGAGAGGGTACAATCAGTCTAACTGCAATGTACATTCACTGCATACATGGGCTGGAAAGAAAAACAAAGAATCCTGATTATATATAATATACACACACATATATACATACATATATCTATTATATTATGCAATAGCCAAATGATAAACCGGTAATTTATTGCAAAAATAAACGTGCAAAATAAACGGACATTTAAACACGATATGCTAAACGCCAAAGCTAAATGCATTTTCATTGGTCGACGTGAAGATTGATGTAATACTTTTAATGTTCTGTAACAATTACGGCTAATTAGATGTTAAAAATGATGACACAAATTTGACTAACGTTGAATGGTAATATTTACACATTTTCTTTGCTGCCATTAAACATACACAATTTTAATACACCGTCTTTATGTTGTTTCTATATTAATTTGGAGACTCAACTATGATTAGGAATTTTAATGTTAGGTACAATTAAGCATGGTTAATTACAGAAAAATGCACAATTAATTAGTAACTGGTAGCACTATATATATATATATATTTTTTATTTTTTATTTTTTTGTCCATTAAAATGCATATCTTTTTTATTTATTATATTGAAATATAATTTTAATATAATATAATTAGATATTATGCAACATTTAGCCCCTCTCTCAATCAAGTTCTGACATTCTGGCCCCTATAAATCTGATATAAGTCTGTTAACTGCACAATTAAAACTTTTACAGGATTATAAATGGATAAAGGGTTCGTAAAACGGCATAAACGTCTCCCAAGGCACAAATACCAAAGTGAAGGCAGGCAGATGCAAAGGAACAGCTGGGCACATGCCGTACACACACTCACAAATGCACACAAAACACACACATGCTCTCTCTAAAGCTTTAGACAGCCATCAACAGGCCTGTCTGTGAAATAACACAGAGAGAGTCCAAACGCACTCTGAAATCAGTGAAATCAGAAAGCCATATGCCCATTAAGATCACCTTGCTCATCAGTGCATCGATTCAGATTCTCAAATATAAAATAAGACATACGATATAAGATCATTTGAGCTTATTATAACTAAAAAATGCCATTCTTTATGAAGATGTTTATCCATGTTTTGTTCATTCATCAATTCTAAATGCCCACACAGTCACTTTTGATCAATTTAAAATGTCCTTGCTACATATATGAAAGCATTTAAATAAAAAAAGAGAACATTTGATGAAAAAGAGCCCACACTTTTGAATGGCAGTGTATATTTGATCTAAAAATGGCCCTATTTGCATCATCGGCTGGCTAACCTCCCGTATTAGTATGCAACTGGTGCATGAGCAAGAGGACAAGTTATTGGCTGATCCTAATCTCAGTTGGACCAAATATTGCCCTAGTTGAGAGGAAGATCTATCAATAACACCCTAAGTAACATCAGTACATATAAAAAAAATAAAATCCAACTAAAATCCTGTAATCGTTTGCTCACCCTCGTGTTGCCTTCTGCCCTACATAAAGATTTTAATCCAGCACCGTTTTTATAGACACAACATTCGGAAGAGAGGACAAACACGGAGTTATCCTTTCGCAGCCTGTGCAATTTCATCTTTCTAAATGAGCAGAAGGTGCCAGACAGAGGGAATGTGTGAGCAATTAAACCCCATCTATGACTAAAACGCAAGTGGGTCAGTAAACATCGTTCACCCGGCGGCTCCATCTCTGGTGACACTAAACGACCCCAAAAACACAAGCTCTCATCATGAGGAGAAGACAAAGGACAGACAGCCTTGTGCTGCGCTCAATATCAGCCCATCTGATCGGGTCTTATGAATACACAATCCCATCGGCTGTTTGATGCTCTACCTAAACCAACAGTAGCTCAGCAGAAACACATTCCTAACAAAAGCCTGAGCCCAAAGCGTCTGCCAGGCTGAAAAAGCCTGTTGTTCCTGGAGCACATGATCAAAGAAGATGTTTAGTTGCTGCTGAGTGTGGATGCGGTTACTGGCACCTCCAGCTAAACGCATGACTGCTGTGACTTTCATACGGTCGGTACACAAAGTCTGGGACTGGGCAACCACATCAAAAAGCATCAGCATGCCTCCTAATTATTTTTTTGAGGGGGAACGTGAATGTTGATTACCGTTCTTCATAGCAATCGCGGCTCATTAAAGTTGCTCTTCCAAAAAGTACACTACCGTGTGTGTTCAGGGTTTTTTTGGAGCAAGGATGCACAATATTTACCGACAGGGATGATAAGTATGTTATACAATATGTACGGTTCCGAAAGATTTGATTTCAAATTGAATGATTTCTGGGAGTAGTGATGCTGAAAATTCAGCTTTAAACATTAAACTATATTTAATTATAAAACAGTTATATTAAATTGTAACAATATCTAATTAATAAATAAATAGACGTGGTTTGAACAGATACTGCCTTACGTATTAAATAAAAGCATAAGAGGATAAAAAAATTTTAAAATATTGCATATTTGGACTTAAAAGGGACATATTCTATATGTGTGCAAAATAATTTTTTATTATTTATGTGATCGGCTAACCTCTATGTAACAGCGTGATAATGCCGATATCAAAAGGGCAAAATATTGGCATAGTTGACAAATAGATAAATATTATTACTATCTTAAATAGATAAATATTATTATATTATAATATGAATACTTGGCTAACATCGCATATTAATTAGCCTAGATTTGAATAGATATTATATTAATAAATTATCAAAGCATATAATGAAACATGGAAATTGTGTAATAAATACTTCTTAAAAATAAATTGATCTTATTATTCTACATGTTTCTGAGTCAGAGGCCCTCAAGAAGATCTAAAATTATGTTTATTTGAAATAATTTTGAAAGTACTACACCTAAAAAAAATGAAAATAAATAAATAAAATTTCAATGCCACTGGAATACATAATTTTTGTATTCATGCCAAGCTCTAAAATATGTAATAAAGCAGAAATTGTAATATATATATATATATATATATATATATATATTTTTTTTTTTTTTTATCTTTATCCTTATACTTTATAGGCTAGGATTCACTGCTGATTCAACATACATATAAATGTGTTTAACAGGTTGTTATGCCCAGTTTTTGAAACCAGCAAATGAACTTCCCCAGATCCTGATAAAGTGTACCGTCCACTCAGTTCACACACTCCGCAGCTGCACCAGGAGCCGATCAAAGAAGCGTTGCAGAAACCAATGATTTCTCGTTCTAAAACATGCAATTATTCCTCATAAGTTTGCTATCAGTCTATTGTGATTCACTTGCCAATAATTAAGACACATAAAGAACATCATCCTCGCTATGAGCGCTAACACAATGACAGTTAATGATCGTGGATGTTTGAGGGAAGGAGAAGCCATTCATTAACACTGCATCGGCATTGCATTCAGACAGACTTTTTTTTCCATATAATATACAATCCGTTCATTACAGGAACAATCCCCCAGGAGCATTCCGAGGTTAAGTCCCAGGCCAAATGGGACGGCAATGATCTCAATAACTCTCCAGCTCCAACTTCTCCAGCTCCATGGGAATCAAGCCACATCCTTTGCGCCAGCAGCCCATATCCCTAACCATCACCCTTTCCGATGCACATGTATGACTTTCACAAACACAAGCACGGGCAGAGCGGACATAGTAAGAGTAACGCACCTTCTCCAGCTTCTCGAAGTGTTCCCGCAGGAACTTCATAGGCCGCTCAGGCTTGGCGATGCACAGGTTGACGATGCACTCTTTGAGGATCTGCTGGATGTTGTGTTTCTGCACGAAAACCTCGCAGCCTTTCAGACTTTCGTCTTCTTCCAGATTGGAGGAGGAGGTGGCCATCTTATCTTCTATCACTGCTGCAGGAGAAAAGAGCGAAGGAGGGGGGAGAAGAACAGATGTTCTTTCTTAAGTCTGTGTAACTTGTTCTCTCAAATGATAAGCTTGCCTGCTGCCTGATCAATGAAATCCACAATATATGCAATATGCATGTATCTGTCAATCAATAACGTATTGCAAATACACAAACAAAGTGCCTAGATAGATTAAAGATAGATAGATAGACGGATAGACATGACATTATGACTAAATAATAGTGATGCTGATGATGATGACACAGGCCATTCTTCTGTATGTTGCATATTTACAATTCACTTCCGCCACTGATTAACATCAACCGTTCAAAGATCACCGGCAACTGTCGCATCAATCCTCCATTTCGACGTATACGTTTACAAAACCGGTACCGCATTCAGTCGTGCGTAAAAAATGACGCGTCGGTGTCTCGGAGCATCCCTCTGTGATCACCTGTTTACGCTTTCATCACCGCTTATTCGCTTCTAGACACAAACCTATGGGTGTGTGAATGGCTTTAGCCCTTCATGATCCCGAAAACCGCGTCTGTTGGTATATTACGCTAAAAACAGTCGCGTGTCAGCGTATTTACCGTTAATTTGTCTTACCGTTATGAGGCGGAGATGCAGGGCTCGCGCTCTGGGATGTTGCTTGTTTGGTCCTGCTGCTCGCGAGCGCTATGACGTCAATCCGTCTCCCGATTGGACGCTGACAATAACGGTCTGCCTCGAAATACGTAATTTACCAGATCAGAAAAAGACCTGTAACTGATACGTAGACGTTGGTGCGTCGAGGATGTTACGTTTATTTAAAAATTATTTATTTATTTTCCGTATAACGCGGATGCAGCCAATCAGCGTCATCGTGGGTCTGTGCGTCACTCAGAATAGCACGCATGCTTTCTCACGCTGTAGATCACAGAGCTGACCTCTGCGAACAGTGATGTTTTGTGACTGATCACATTTATATGCACACATGACTGTGCTTGTTTAGCCATGGAACATAAAAAATGCATTATTGGTATAATAATAAGCAGATTTTTTCTTACATTATTCATGTATTATTTAAAATGAATGGAGGCAAGATTAGTGTTACTGTTAAATACAAAATAATAAATACTTATTTTTAAAAAAAGCATGTATGATATTATTATTTAATCATTATAATAATAATAATTACAATTTCTTTTAAAAACATACATACACACGTATTTGTTTTTATACTACTTTTTGAAAATGGTTGTATGTTTGCTGTATGTTTAATATTATTGAATCCCCTTGTTAATTTTGTCTCTGCGCAAATAAAGCTTGTTCTGACCATGCACTCAAGAGTGATATAAAGTTGAACTGTTTTGAAGGAAAATCTACCGTAAAGCAATCTAAGCTGTCGCAATCCACAGTCGTAGTGGCAACAATCGCCATGACAATCAGTTTCCAGCAACAACAAACACACGTGTGAAGCAGCAATGGCGGCCGCCGGTGATGAGCGGGCCGCAGCTGATGTTTTAAAATCTCTGGCTCGTCATTTGAACTGTTTAAACGACGACAACAAAAGCGCGAGAAGACGAGCTCTGGAATTGGTGAAGAGAGAAACCGTCGAGCAGCGCTTGTCCAGCGGCGCGCTGCAGGAGCTTTTCGCCGCTTTGCTGAAGGCGCTGCTCAAATGTCTGTCAGACCCCGCGGAGACATGCAGAGACACGGCGATTCAGATCATTACAGGCTTTATCAGAGCTGTCCCAAAACCAGAAGACGCCCTGCCTTACCTGATGCCCGCGTTGGCGCAGAGGCTGGGCGGGAAGGAGATCCTGGAGCCGGCGGAGGAGCTCAGGCTGGCTCTGATGGAGACGCTGTCTCTGGTGCTGGAGGTGTGCGGGAGACACCTTGCACCCTACCTGGATGACATGATCAAGATCCTGCAGCGAACCATCACAGATCCCTTTGCTGAGGTTAAGAAAGAGAGCTGCAAATGTGCCATCAGCGTTGCACAGAGTATTCCTGGTAAGTGGGGCCTATAAGCTGTCAATAAGACTTATAACTATAACTTTTATAGATGGGTTGTTGGTTGTCATGGTAGCCACTTCTTGTCACTTATGACCCTGACCGGGGGCCTGTTCCATAAAACAAGTTTACCAAATAAGCCAGGCTTGTTTTAATTAGTCTGACTCATTTTTTAAACCACATCAAATGACAGCAAGTCCGACTAATTATAACAATGCCTGAGATTGTGAATTGGTTTATGCAACATGTTCTTCTTATTGTTATTTCATATAACAGTCAAAATACAGTACTAATATTTATGGTCATTTTTTCTTTGCTTTCAAACATTAAAACATTTTGGTGGGAAACCACAGGGTAACGTATCTTTCAAATAACTCATATTGGTCAGGGGCCTCAGTCTGACCATGTTGTCATGACAACCAGCAACCCATCTAAGCCCTGCTTGCCACTTAACTCCTGTATAATCACAATACATCTGTCTGTTTGTGTCTCTCAGATCATTTCCACCTGCAGGCTGAGAGTCTTCTGAAGCCCCTGCTGCAGACGATTTCTCACCAGCATTCTCAAGTGAGGGTTTCTGTCACACAGGCCATTGGCGCAGTCGTTCAGCACGGCGCAGGCAAGAACGTAGATGAAGTTTTGTCCCACTTGGCACAGAGATTGTTTGACGACTCTCCACGGGTGAGCAGCTAGCCGCTTGGCTGAAAAATCAACCAGTAGCAAAGACAAAGAGTTAAAGAAAGTTCTTAATTGATGTGTAAATTAATACATTTCACCACACATTGGTGGTGTTTTTTTCCCCCTCATGGGAATGGTTTATGTGCTAATGTGTTCAGGTGAGGAAAGCTGTTACTGTAGTCGTGGGTGATTGGCTTCTCTGTTTGCCGGACCGATATTCCTACTTCCACAAGCTCACCCCGCTGCTTCTGAGCTGCCTCAGCGACGAGATCCCTGAAATCAGGTGAAAACATGGGAATAACATTGTTTTCCAGGCTTTTTTAAGTCATTTTAAGTCATGTGAATGTATATCCTGTGAACAGGGCTAGACTGGGAGTAAAAATCGGCCCTGGCATTTTATGGTCCAGTCGGCCCACCACCACATATAGGCCTACCTACAGCTCT
>JAUCMU010000063.1:3050568-3062873 GCA_032275025.1 Enteromius treurensis | reverse complement strand
CTGACAGCTCCAGCCCAAAATGTGCGTCGGCCCACCGGGCATTGCCCGGTATGCCCTATGGCCAGTCCAGGCCTGACTGTGAATAAAAGTTTCGCTCCATTTAATGGAGAGTAAACAGAAAATGAATTCCTGTAATGCTAAAGCTGATTTTTCAGTGTCACATGATCTTTGCTGCTCAAGAAACATTTCTTATAATTATGAATGCTGTAAAAAGTTGCGCTGCATCATATCATCTACTTTTTCCCCCACAATTCGCTGATAAATAGAAAGTTCAAAAGATCAGCATTTATTTCATCAAATAAATACATCCTGTGTAAAATTATAAATGTCTTTACTGTCACTTTTTTTTTTTATATTTAACAATAATAACCTAATTTGGATAAAAGAGTCTTCTAAATGTCTACATTGCTACATATAAGAATCAGCTTCCTTGAGAAAATACATTTTATTGAAAAATGTTGTCTTGTCTTATGCAAAATGTATGTATGGAAATGTATGATTTTGTGATTCATGAATGAATTGATTCAGGTCTCTTGCTGAGGACTTATGGAAACAAGTAGGATCTCAATGGGAGAAGGAAAACGAGGATGATCTGAAGGATAAGATGGACTTTCAGTTGCCTGCACCTGTCCTCTACACATCTGGAGGTAGGACAAGCTAATCACAGAATGACTTTCTTTCATAAAAAATGATGTTATGGAAATTAAATACATAAATATATATATATTAGATATTTAAACTCTAGATGAAACCCTTAAATAACATTAGAGGTACTGTAGCCCCTACTTATCCCTTCAACATACTTTGATGCTCAGCTGTCTTGTCCTAGAATAAAAGCCCCACAGGCCTGATCTAGTTGAGGGTTATTTCATCAGTGAAACTAGGAAGAAGCTTGCTGGGATGGCAGATGCTAGCTTTTATATTTATTTATTTATTTTCTGCTTTTGTTGAGAGAAAAGTAGAGAGAGTGCAGAAAGACTGATAACCTTGAAGCGAAAGTATGTTTTGCCAGATGTTTGCATTTTAACAAACACCTCATCGCTACAGAAGATTTCACTTTCAGCTTACTATTCATTAAAAATATGGTATGCATCCCGTAGCAGCACAACTGTTCTCAAAATGGATTAAATGTTTCTTCAAATCAGCACATTTGCCTGATTTATGAAGGATCATGCACTGAAGACTGGACTAATGATGCTGACAATTCGGCTCTGCATCACAGCAATAAATTCGATTTTAAAATAGAAAAGTGTTATTTTTATTGCATTTTTGTGTTCTTGATCAAACAAACACATGCTTGTTGAGCATAAGAGATTGTTTCTCCTTTTCCTTGTACAGTGGAGCGTCCCGGGCTGGGCTGCAGAGAGCTGGTGGTGAGGAATCTGTCAAAGCTGCTTCCTGCTGTGGGCCGGGACATTGGTGACTGGTTAGTGCAGACGCGAGTGAAGACGGCCCAGCTGCTGCGGGTGCTGCTGCTGCATGCTGAAGACCACTGTACACAACACCTGCAGTCACTGCTCAATGTGCTTTACCTCGCCTGCGCTGACCCCGAGACTGACGTCAGGGCACAGGTACCAGCACAGCCAATCGGCTTCAACATCCCCAATATGACTGTAGTGAGGTTGCTTAGCTTTCCTTCAAAACAACATGCAGTACCAAGTTGGAAATCCAGAGTGTCAGAGACATTGGGGTCACTGCAGTGGTGTCTCAGAATTTTAAATATCAAAATATTTAATCCATTACGCCCAATTGGATATTAATATTAAAAGGAAAGCGTATCAGATTATTAATTGTTTAAATATTATTAATAATACATTTAATAGACAAAACTACTTTTACTTTGCTGCATTCTCATTGTCTATCTCTTTTGCTGCTAGGCACCGTTTCTGTGCTACAGTTTTTAAAATAACTGCGTCATCCCACTGAAGCAGTTTTTTTTTAATCAATAATGCAGTGTTTTACATCTTTAGATGCGAGAGGAGCAACAAACACGAAGCAGAATGGGCTTAAAAGAAGTATATCTGAAGATATAGATATAAATATTAGAAGATGTAGTTACCATAAATGGGTTGTTTTGACGCACTGCTCCCTTGAACTGTACAAAGGGGGTTTTATTTCTCCCATTGTCTCTCTTGGCAGTGTTTGGAGTCAGCAAAGCTCTTGGGAGCGTTTGTCAGTCCAGAGGTTCACCTCAAGTTGCTCCTGCCTCACGTTGAAGACTCCACTTCCTGTTCGTCTGCTTCTCCCTGGGCTCCTCTCATGGTTCTGGGGGCCGTATTAAGAGGAAGCTCAAGGGAGACATTAGGACCCCACCTGATCAAAATCGGAGACACACTTGCACACCCTGAGGTCTGTCAGGGGTCCCAACAGGTGAGAGAGAGTGAACCAGAATTCTTTAGTTGAAGTCATATTTGCCAATTTTACCAGGAATGTATTCCATTTGTGGTGAAGTTAATGCAGCCAACCCATAACATTAGGTACTCTATGAACACAGCCATTCGGTGACCGATGGGTTAAAATTGTGGCCAGTTTTCCAAAATGATATGCTAGGAATTGTTAAAAGCAACTATTTGCGCACTTATTGGCTAGTTACGTTTCCTTGAAGATCCTTTATTTCATATTTGCAGCCCACAGTGGCGATGTGTGTCTCTGTCAGGCCGAGTGGAAAAATCCCACCCAGACCCATGAGTCTGGCCCTGGTTTCCTCTCAACCCACATTCGGCTCGCTTTGATATCCAAAATAACACTCTATTTTTTGAGTTTGCCATCTCGTCGATGCCAAGTCACCACCCCTGAGGGCCCTGCAGGAATTTCCTCTGTAGTGTAATTAAAAGCACTAAAAGAAAAATGACTTATTTTGCCCCATGTGTCCACCGCAATCCTGCATACTTGGGTCCAGCTGTCCATGTTTCATCTCAGACTTCATGGCAGAATCCCACAAAGTCTTCCTTCCGTTGAATAACGCGTCTTCAAAAGCACTGTCTGTGAAACAGTGACGCATTATTAAGAGACAGATGTTGCAGGACCTTCGACTGGGAGGTGAGACGGTGGTTTTTGTCAGTTTCAGGGAAGGAAGTGGCAAATTATCCTGTTTTTATATTTTTTATTTCACAGTAGCAATAATTGACATGAAATGGAAATCGAGAGAGAGAGATAAAAAAAAAGATCTCTTTTAAATATATATTTTTTTTAATTAAAGAATCTTAAAAATTAGCAAAGGTTCCCGAAACAATTGTGTTGTTAAATGATTAATCGTGATTAATCGTATACGAAATAAGAGATTTCTGTATATTTGTTATGTACATACAAGTATAGTTACATTTCTATATTTATATTCATATAATTTATATTATAAATATATTTAACATATTTTTCAGAAATACTGTATATACATGCATTTGTGTGTATTTATATGCACATAAGAAATATACACAGCACGCACACATATATTATTTAAACGAAAACTTATTTTGGATGCGATTAATTGCATTTAATCACTTGACATCACAAAATAATAAATCACCATATTAGAATGATTTCTAATGGATCATGCACTAAAGACTGGAGTAATGATGCTGAAAATTCAGCTTTGCCTCACAGGAATAAATGATATTTTAAAGTGCAATAATTATTAGATTATTAGTGCATTATTTTAAATTGCAATAATATTTCACAATAATACTGTTCTATATTTGAAATAAAATAAATGCAGCCTTGATGAGCATAAGAATCCTCTTTAAAAGCCCTTAAAAATCTTACTTGTCAACTTTAATATGTATATTAAATGCAGAATACTTATTATGAATTGTTATCATATTTTTCAACAATATATTTTTGTACTGTATTTTTTCTGTACGTTATATTTTTTCTCTTTATATGCATATAAATATATATATATAAGCACATCAAATTAAATAAATTAAATAATATAACTATTTAAAACTATATTAAATAAAACAAAATAAAAACTAATGCAACTTCACACCTTCTACATAAACACTTCTTAGTTTCAGTAAATGGTCTGAACCGGGGAGTTCAGTGTTGAGTGAATATTGTCTATAATAAATAATGTATCAGGCTGGAGCAGAAGAGTCTGTGGACTAGCAGTGAAGGCAGTGTTGAGTGAACAGAGGCAGATGCTCTGATCTTTCCTGTATTCTGCAGCTTTGATGTCAGGCTGCTCTTTGATGTCGGTGTTGTCAGAACACTTTTGACTGTCTGTTTTCCGAAACCATTGGAAAAAAAGTATCGTGTAAGAACAAGGCTAGGAAATAATGCGCCTGCAGTCCTCCTTTGAGGGTTCGCTAGATGTTGTGGGTCTTGGACACAAGGTGTGCGTTTGTGTAATGTGTTGAATTGAATTGGATTTGCGATGCCTTCAGGACATGGAAAACAGAAGCACTGGTTCTCTGTGTTTTGTTTGCGGTGTTGTCATGGGACTGCAAGAGAGAATGTAAATCTCAGCTGTCTAAAGAAAGGCAAACGTATGTTCGTGAGCGTATATATTTTACATATCGTAGCTGACAGCTGTGGCCTGCTCAACCTCGCTCCTGAAAAAGGAAGAGCTGGAGACGGGGTGGGACGAGACATGCTTCTGCTGAAGGAGACAGGAGCACATTTATGGACTAGAAGAGCCAGACGGACAGGAATGGCAGAGAGTGCTGGTTAGGATGGTCACTTTAAAACAGTTGTCAGACCTGTCAGTCACCCCTCTTATGGCCTTAGGCATGAACTGGAGAACATGATTCTGTTTTACGAGTGCTGGTTGGATCTGGAAATCTGCTCATAAAATGACATCTTTAAAAAGAGTTATTTATTACCGTTGCATAATGGGGAAAAAAGCCTTTTTTTTTATTATAATGATCATGGGTTATATATATTTAATTACTAAGACCATGCCGTCAACTAACAGTACATATTAATTTTTTTTACCTGTCTACCTAATTTATTTTATTTTATAACCATGCATAACCCTCTCAGCCTAAGTTTGTTTATTTATTTAATAATTTTAATATTAAAATTTTTAAATATTTAAAACCACTGGCTACCTAAGTTTATTATAAGTTATTTTTATTATAAGTTTTTATACATATTTTATTGAATTGTAAAATATATTATTAACTATTTAAGTAAATGCATAAATCATAGTCTAATCCTGGCCATTAATAAAAAGAGAAAGTTGCCTTTCTTTGTAGTGCTTTTCAGTTCTGCCTTCTAAATTTAGTAGTAAAAGTGTCCCACACACACACTTCCTGTAGGCCAGTGAAAACACCTGCAGGTTAATCGTCCAAGCCCTGTTAATGACAGAACCACTGAGTGGAGGAAACAGTGTCATGATCCTCTTGTTGCTGTGAATGTGACACTTTGTCTAGACATGTGATCACTGCATGGAAAGAGACACAAAGGTCTTGAGGGAATGTAAAAATGCAGTGGGATAGGAAAACAACAGAGACCGATGGAAAGAAAAGCTTGTCAAGAGTTTTAGACTGCTTTGCAAGGTCACAGAGTTTGGATGTGTTGCAGTGTCTTTTACTGGCAGGACTAAAACTGTAATCAAATGTATTTTAAAATGTGTTTCAAAGCTGAGATCATGTCATCAAGAGTATCTAATAATTATTCTACTTATTTGTTTTATTTATTTTATTTAATTTGTATCTGTGTCAAGTCTGTCTACTATTTTCTATTCTATTTTTATTTGATGTCATTGTGTGTTTTGGACAGTTTTACGGGGTCTGAGAGTCCATTTCTATACAAAGTTATACAAGTTATGTCAACTTAACGACAAATATAGCACCATTACTACAAATGTTTAATTTAATTTAGTTTCATAAAATAAGCTAAAGTGGATCATGGCAATGTGAATGAGTCTTTTTTTTTTCTTTTTGTGTCACAGGCACAGTATCTGGATCAGTTGTTGGTGTGTGTGGACGCTGTGCTGTGTGTGTGTCAGGTGGACTGTGTTGTCATCAGTCTGCAGCTGCTGAAGGTCCTGGTGTCGGTTCAGAGTCTCGCCTCACAGCAGGAACAATGCAGCAAGGTACAGCCCACGCATGAACGGTCTACATGAAGCTTTCCCACACACAGATAGAGCTGTACACATTGCATATGACCGTTCTGAGTTTGTTGTATTGTACAGAATCTTATTGCATATTTAAAGGAGCTGCTCGGCCTAATTTACCAGCCCCTAGATATACTTCATTCAAGAGCATTGTTGTGTCTCTCTCTGTCAGGCAGAGGAGTCAGTGAGGTGTTTGTGTGAGGCACAGGGTCTCAGTGGAGCGTGTGACTTGTACCGGCAGCACATGGCAGATCTGCTGCAGTGGCTGTACGACTCCCATCACACCTGGACCAGTTTCTCCATTCAGAAAACACAGCTGGAGATCATCGCCATGCAGTCCGGTGAGTGTATGCTTTATTTGCAGCTGGGAATTACAACCGTCTTTCAGTTTAGATGCACGCAAAGAACTGAACTCATTAAAGCAGTGACGAACAGAGGAACCAAAATGACCTTCATCTTTTGACATATAAGAAGTCACTCTACTCTAAAAACATCCTGCAAGCTTCAGAACTCACATTTTTTTGTTAGTCTTACTTACATCTTATATTCAAGGCAGTCTGCCAAAACGAAGAAAGGTTCAACTCTATGATGTAATAGAGTAGCTGACCAATGCCTGCTTCAACCCTGCCTGTTCAGCCCCACCCAATGATTCTACATCGTTGCCTGTTTAGCCCCGCCCAACAATTCTACATCTTTGCCTGTTTAGCTCTGCCCAACGATTCTACACTGCTGCCTGTTTAGCCCCGCTCAACGATTGTACATCACTGCCTGTTTAGCCCCGCCCAAAGATTCTATATTGCTGCCTGTTAAGCCCAGCCCACCAATTCTAAATCGTTGCCTGTTTAGCCCCGCCCTATGATTCTACATCGCTGCCTGTTTAGGCCCGCCCACCAATCCCACATCACTGCCTGTTTAGCCCCGCTCAATGATTCTACATCGTTGCCTGTTTAGCCCTGCCCACCAATCCCGCATCGCTGCGTGTTCAGCCCCACCCAACTGTGTAGCCCTGCTACATCGCTGCCGGTTTAGCCCCGCCCAACAATTCTACATAGCTGCCTGTTAAGCCCCGCCCAAAGATTCTTTATTGCTGCCTGTGTAGCCCTGCCCACCAATCCCGCATTGCTAACTGTTTAGCCCCACCCAACGATTCTACACTGCTGCTGGTTTAGCCCCGCCCAACAATTCTACATCACTGCCTGTTTAGCCCCGCTCAATGATTCTACATCGTTGCCTGTTTAGCCCTGCCCCCCAATCCCGCATCGCTGCGTGTTCAGCCCCACCCAACGATTCTACATCGGTGCCTGTTTAGCCCCGCTCAACGATTCTACATCACTGCCTGTTTAGCCCCGCCCAAAGATTCTATATTGCTGCCTGTTTAGCCCTGCCCACCAATCCTGCATCACTGCCTGTTTAGCCCCGCCCAAAGATTCTATATTGCTGCCTGTTCAGCCCCACCCAACGATTCTGTCTCATTTCAGGCTGTCTCATTTCAGAAAAGCATGTAGGACACTCCAAATGCGACCTTCGAATGCGTCCTTCTTTCACAGGAATTCGGAGGATGCATGCAGTGTATCCTTCGCTGTTACAGATAACCCACAATTCTTTGCGTCGCCGTAACCAACTGTCGTTTTGTTGAATGTAGTTAGATAATTATTGCCTCAATGCCCTACATTCAAAGGCTTTATATATAGAGACTTTTGTTATTAAAACTTACCTCAAATCTCCGCCGGTAAAAACGGATAAACTTTGTTCTTAATATCCTTTTTTTCTGTAACAGATGTCTGTTTTATGTCCGCTGCAGCTGCTCAAATATTGAATAAAATAAAACAAATAAAAACAGTTTCTTTTCAAATTTCTCTCCAAATTTTTTTTTAACTAGTGTGAGAGCGCAACGACACTGTTGTCTGTTGGCATAGCAACGTGATACTTCCTGTTTCCTTTTCCGTCCATCCTAAGAAGACCGTCTCGTTTGATTCCAGGCTTGAGGACACTCCGCATATGCATCCTACAGAGGATGCGACCTCCAAAGGATACGACCTCCGGAGGGCGCATCCTTCGAAATGAGACACAGCGTCTATATTGCTGCCTGTTTAGCCCCGCCCACCAATTCTACATCGTTGCCTGTTTAGCCCCGCCCAGAGATTCTACATCGCTGCCTTTTTAGCACCGCCCACCAATCCCACATCGCCGCCTGTTTACCCCGCTCAAAGATTCTACGTCGCTGCCTGTTCAGCCCCACCCAACGATTCTACATCGCTGCCGGTTTAGCCCCGCCCAACGATTCTACATTGTTGCCTGTTAAGCCCCGCCCACCAAACCTACATTGCTGCCTGTTTAGCCCTACCCAATAATCCTACATTGCTGCCTCATCACAGCAGCATCCATCTGTAAAGGATGTTGACTGCCAAACATACACAACTATTAGCCAATCACAGCAGTGATCATTTGAGTAGAAAGTTTCAAGAATAGCATTTATTTATAAAAATCTAACCACAAACTTTTGAATGATAAAGTAAATAAAATAAAATACAATTTTGTAACAATCTAATTAAATTTTTAAAAATATTACGTAGTAAATACTGGAGTAAAATGGAATTAATATTCCTTAAAATATAATGAAATTTAAACAGTTTGATAAATCTGATATCAAAAGTGATATTAACAAATAAAACTGCAAAATACAAATAAATTAGTAGTGTAGATTAATTAGAGTAATCTATTTGAAATGGTTACATTTATCACTTTAAATTCAATTAAATTTAGAAATATAAATTAATTTTTTTAATTCTCTTTATATGTTTTCCTTCAGGTCCAGTTGTGGGAGAGTTTCTTCCAGCCCTCTTGCCTCTGTTAAAGAGTTGTCTTGAGCCCAGTCGAGACACTGAGATGAGACTTCACATCTTCACCATGCTGTCCAAACTACTGCTGGACGCCAGCAACACACTGGACTCACAGGGGTCAGTTCAACAAACCTGAATCCTTAACCTAATGTGACTATTGTGCATCATTGTGCAGCAGTTTGCATCATTACAGAATGTGTTGATGCTCATAATGGAAAATTAATGAACTGAGCTTGCTGTCATACAGGATAGCACTGAAGCATAAGAGAGAGCAGTAGCTTTTGAGCACTTAGTATTTTCCTATGTAAAATATCACACCACTGCTTGCTTAAATATATGTATAAGCATGCATAATTACTATGATTTATGCCTTTGGAGAACTGAGATCTTTTGTGGTGCCTGATATGGATCTAAATATTGTGCATTTCAAAGACAAACCTTCATATAATTACCCCGATAAAGTAACGTGTCAGGATAGTCCCGTTCCGATATGCAGCAAAATCCCCTCTTTTCATGTGGTGTGCGATACTGTTCATCTCAAATTCCTCCGTTTCATGTGGCTCTTTGATTTGCAAAGTGAAATAAGAGGAGAGTGAAAGGAAAGACACCACATGCATGCAAAGGTTTACCTAGATGTCTAAATCAAGACATATCATAGACTTCCATTGTTTATGAATAACTGTAATTTATTATTTTGTTTATTATTATTATTGCTAAAATCCCCAAAGAGAATGGCTTTAGGCAAATATACTTCAAAAAAATGTCGTTAGCCCTGCTGATTTAATGTCAGTTTAAAACAGGTCAGGTCAACATGACATGATTCGGCTATGGTTTTCTCTCTGTAGGCGGTTTGCTGAGTACATGGAGCTGGTCCTGCAGGATTTGTTGCTGCCTAATCTGGTGTGGCGTTCGGGTCGATCTGCCGCGGCTGTCAGGACCGCTGCTCTCAGCTGTCTGTTAGCTGTCCTGCATGGGGCGGCTTTCCCAGCGGAGCGAGTAATAAAACACATATAATACACACTGCATAAAACAGCATTCAGTACTGAAAGGGATATTTCACCCAAAAAGGACTCTCATGCCGTTCCAAACCCATAATGAGCTTCATTCATCTTCATAACTCAAATTAAGATATTTTTGACGAAATCCAAGAGCTCTCTGACCCTCCATAGACAGCAACACAACTGTGATTTTACTGTATCACATACTGTATGTTGTCGGCGTGATGTGTTTCAGGTTCTGTCAGTGGAGCAGACTCTCACCACTCAGCTGATCTCAGCACTAGAGGAAGACTCTAAACTGGCTCGTCTTCTGGCCTGCAGATCCCTTCACTCACTGCTGAAACTCACAACACAGCAGCTCAACACCGACTCACTCAACAAGATCTATCCAGGTGTGTTTAACTCATCACACATACTGCAAAACAACGGAAGACAAGAGACTGACCTGATTCAGAGAAAATGAGGTCGGGAGGGATAGACGTGTTGTGTGTTAAATATTTTTGGTGTAGATCATTCTGTACTCGTTGGACAACGCAAGAGGCAATGGGTTGTGAACATTGGACGTCAATAGGTCACATGCTGAATGAATTGTAATTCTATTGCAAACAGTGGCATTTTCATCTCATTAAATGAAGTAGTAAGGTCTGTATTTTTATTCGGTTGTGAGATGTTATTTAAAACGGTGAACTAATAGGCATTTAACAATGTTAAATAGTGTCAATGTTTTCCGCAGTTATATTTGCTACTGCTCTTTGCACCAATTTAAGACATTCACTAGTATACAATAACACGAGGTGCCCATAACAATTTTTTGTCAGCTTTTATTTTATTACTTTAATTTCCTAGACATTTATTAACATACAACAATGCACAAAGCAGTTTAATTGCATTTATATTAACATTTAAATATATATATTAAGTTTAGTTTAATAACAGTTCATAGAGCCTGTGACAGGGCCGTTTTGTTTTTATTTTTTAATTTCATAAATGTTTAATATACACAGAGCCTGTAAAAAGCTTTATTTTAGAGTTTTTATTTAAGTTACCTAGACATTTATCAACAGTATTTTATTATTTTAATCGCATAGACATTTAATATGCAATAGAGCACAGAGCCTATAGTTTTATTTAATTTATTTTTATTTTTATTACCTAGACATGTGTTAATAATTTGAATTTAATTTAATTTACTCTGTTTCCCTGTAAAAAAAAATGAATACCAGCTTCTTGAATAAAGCATATCGGTCTGTATAATTGTTGTAGCACACTTTAAAAATTCAGTGTGTGTGTTTCCGAAGTGTCTGTGAGGTTGTAGCTGTTTTCATGAGTGTGTCTGTGTCTGTTCAGAGCTGCTGAAGCGTGTGGACGACAACAGTGAGGACGTCCGTGTCGAAGCACTGAAGTCTCTGAGCACGTGGTTTTCATCTCTGGGCAATAACTATGACACTCAGTCGTGCCGCCCACACCTGGAGTTCCTGTTCCAGCAGCTGCTGCTCTACATGGACGACCCCGACACCAAAATCCAGGATTCAGTCCTCGGTAAGGACTTTTTTGGCAGCCATATTTCATTTCTGCCGTAATCATCTGATGTTTTGACTTGAATCGTGACTGATGACAGTTATACATTTGTCTGTTGTGATGTGAGATAAATCTCTTCCTGCTGCATAAGGAAGTGATTCAGCTCAGTGTTAATGGTCTATGGTCCACTTCTCTGATCCTCCTCGTTCTTCACTTCAAAGCGCCTCATTAATCCTGCATTTTTACACACTATCCATCACACGCTCCTCTGCTACTGGCCTGCCTCCAGCAGGGTCATGGGCTGTCAACGCCTTCCCATAATCCTGTGTCAATGTGTCCTAGTGCACACGCACATGGAGTACTGTTCAGAAACCTTTCATGCCCCCTATTTACAGTTTGAACCCCCCAAAGGACACTGAAAAAGTACATACAGTGAGTAGGCCATAATGTACAGTCATTTGGTTGATATGGCAGAATAAGCCCTGACCGGATAACCAGGATCCTGATGTGAAGTCAGTGCATTTCTATTAAGGCTGATGATTTAACAATTTGGTGCGATTTAATTATGGAGAAAAATATTAATATTATTAACACATTTGATGCCCCGCTCAAGCCTGTATGTCTTATAACATTGACAACTAAATGGCAACCGAATATTATACAGTTATCAATATCACACGTTGTACTTTCATATTTGGTTTAAATTAAATAAAAGAAAATCTATGTATTTTGATCTTTAAGTGTTTATATTTAATAAATGTTGGATCTAAAAAAAAAGCGGTGCGATTAATCACATCCAAAATAGAGGTTTTTGTTTACAAAATTTAAATATAAGTGTGTACTGTGTGTGTGTGTGTGTGTGTGTGTGTGTATATATATATATATATATAC
>JAUCMU010000063.1:3038945-3049008 GCA_032275025.1 Enteromius treurensis | reverse complement strand
ACTTCTCACTGCTGTGTGTGTTCACTTGGATGGGTTAAATGCAGAGCACAAATTCCTTGTATGGGAAACCATACCTGTCACGTCCTTTCCTTTCCTTTCCTAATAATAAGTGTTTCTTGTTCAGAAAATCTGCACATTAGAATGTTGTATATTCAATATGTGTTCAATACAATTTTAAAGGGCTCCTATTATGGGTAATGAAAGGATGATGTTTTGGTTTCATGAGTCCCCAAGAACAGGCTGACATGCATGCAAGCTCACTTTCACGTGTCTTATAATATGCATTTATTTTTACTTTATTTGCTCGATGACTCCCAAACGATTTACTCATGGTTCATTTTTCTAAAGCCCTCCTTTGCGTGACGCTAATCTGCGGTGATTGGTTTCATTTTCACTTCATTCTGCAATGCCTGATAAAACAGTGTTTGAGAGCGCGTGTTGAACCGCTCCAAAAACTGAGCCTCTAGTGGTGAAGAATGAATTAGCATTTTCATTCAGACCAATGAGGAAAAAAAACAGTGGGCGGGCAGTGTGCTACTATTTCATGTTGACGTCAACATCAAACGACTTGGGATTCATTTAAAAAAAAAAAAAGACTAGTTTCAATGATTCAGAGTCGGCTCTTTCTTTTGAGAGACGATAACTTTATACGCGGTGCACTTCAGATTTCAAACATCGCAGGATGTTTTCATTCATTTTTGCCACGGAAGCTCGTATAATATTCGCTCGTATGATATTGTATAATATCGTATAATATTTTCCCAATGTTTTTTTGATACATTTTGTAATGCTTAATTGCATGGGCATGGTGAAGCTGAACCAGGGTTATATTAATAACCGAATGTAAACGTCTCTGTGTGTTGGTTGTGTCACAGAGGCTCTGAAAGTGGCCAGTGAGGTGGACCGAGGGCTCTTACAGCAGCAGACGGAGGCGGTGAGAGAGAAACAGCGCAGCCCTGAGTACTGTGATAAACTCCTCCAGCACATTCACTCATTGTGACACAAACAGACATGTCTCTGAATGAACGGTTTCTTTACCGTGTTCATACAGATGTGAATGGATAATCTCACTTCTTTGCCTCAGTTCTCTTGCCATCAGTGAGGTTTTATTACATGAAATCAAATATCATTGAATATATTCAATAACAAATGTATATTCCTAACCATCCACTCAAAGGCAACCCAACATACCCTTCTTTGCTTGGTTACTTTAATACTTGGTGTTTTGTATTAACGGCCAGAGAACATCTCATGACCACAATGCTCATAAAAACAGTGAATTTTCTTTTAAGTAATTGTTCAAGATGTGCCTTTCTATTTGATACTGGTGTCTTTATTCACTGGATTCACAATTTTTGTTAAATAAACTTGTTTATTAAACATTTTGTGGTTTTAATTTCACATTTCTAGACGCAAACGTGTCTAGGTTTCAAGGCAAGAGCGAAAACATTCATAAACCACTGATGTGATAGTACTAAAGTATTAGGATTAAAAGCACGTTCAGCTGAAGTGCTAGTTGATTGAATACTGGAGAAATGTCTGTACTCTTCATAGGCATGTATTCTTATTCTACTATTCTGGCAATATTACTGATATTTTGATTAGTAGTAATGGAAATAAAGCAGCATTAACTTCTTGTGTTAATGCAGGCCTCTGTTATTTGGAGAGCAGGTAATCCCGCATAAAAGGGTCATTTAGTATAACAGGATTGTAATTATGTAATCTATAGGAAGCTCTAAACAATATCTGGACTAATTCTATAATCATATGTAGTAGAATAATGGGAAGAACGAGATATCGGTTACAGTGTGATTAGCACAATGTTATGTTTTCACGCTCCGTTGAAAAGTGTATATGAGGTCAACCCAGTGAATGCTGTTTCTTCAGCCTCTCTGAACGCTGAACTCTCTCTTCTGGGGTCTTCTTGTAACTCCTGAAACGCATTGAACAGTTTTAACCGCATGTTTTCTATTAAGGCATTGCATGTAACGTTGGTTTATTATATCTGATAATTCAAAATGCACATCAATGCAGTTTATTAGTTCAAAGGGTGTTTGAGGTTTGACGCATACTGGTGTTCTTTCCTGCTCAGCTGTTCTTTGCAATATAATACAGTGATATTTTGATCGCACTTCAGTTGACTAAATGACTATGTGAGATCCTGCCAAATGCATTTACAAATAAACGCAGCCAATTTTAAATGCCAGGTGACTCTTCTGGCAGGCTGCGTGGCATTTCCAGTATTGTAAGAGTCCACCACAGGCTGAATTGAATTTCAATTTCCATCAACAGCGGCGTAAGAGAAAATGGTAACGGCAGGAGCGGGAGATTGCGTGATCAAAGGCAGCAAAATGTGAAGAACTGACCCAAGGCGCAGGAGCTGCTGGCTTGAAACTGGAGCGTTCTGGCCCTGACTGGGCTGCAGGATCCTTCAGCACACATGCAGACACACACTCAGGACACTGCATATAACTACAGTATAAACTATATGGTGCAGAGGAAGTCTCTCTCTGCAGTGTTTTTAGCGTTCACCTTTTTGTAGGAGGACTCTTGGTCTTCTGAGCTCTTCTTGTCTGACCTGGAGATTCACCAACTCTGACGAGAAAGAACATTTTGGAGTGAATTTAAGTGCATTTTAAATTTAAATAAACCATAGAAATATAAGCATTTTAGCACAATATTAATAAACAGTAAATCAAGTAATATTATACTAGCTGTATTTCCTACATTTGGTAGCTGTTTTTATTGTTTATTTAAAAAAAAAATCATATAGATATAGATTTACGGATAGATTTATGTACATCAGTATTTTTTTTCTTCAAAGAAAAACAAATATAAATATACTTTTATTACAATATCAAAATATAAAAATCAATTAATATAAATGTATATTATTGCAAAATTACACTTTGAAAAATATAAATAATAATATAATAAAAATGTGTATATAAAAATAATAATTTGTGCTGTCAAATGATTAATTGTGATTCATCACATCTAAAATAAATGTTTTTTGTTTTATTTAATACATGCATATTTATTATGTCTATACAAATTCAGATACACAGTATATATTTGAAAATATTTACATATTTTTACACACACATATTTATTTAATTATATTTACTATATAAACATATTTTCTTAACTACATACATGCACATGCTTATTTATATATATGATTAAAATTAATTAAATAAGTGTGTGTGTGTGAGCATAAATATGTAAATATTTTCTAATATTTACTGTGTATATATACTTGTTTGTGTGTGTGTATTAATAAATTTATCGTTTGACAATAATTATGCTTTTTTAATTATTATATTTATAAACAGCATTTTTAGAGGGAAAAAACTACAACTGTCCAATAACACTGCTAAATTTCTTATGTTCATTTGTTTACTAGGTGTATTATTAATTGTATTGAACCCAATAGATGAGTGGCAGATTTTGCTAATAAAACTCGCTCACCTTTTCTTTCTATCAAGAGATTTCTGGGTAGCAGCCGACAAAATCACCTTGTCCTTGGGGCTTTTTGCTTTTTCCTGCATGCCAAATCAAATCGTACACGTGTTGGAAAGAAACACTGACCTGCACAGCTGTGCGTTCATATGGAAATGACTTGGTACTTTCCAAAATAGGAAGGAAACGAGCACTTCAACAACGGCCAAGGATCAAAACTGACCAGAAAGTCAAGCAACAAGCATGCAAGCTAATGGCAGGCCTGTCCTGCCGCAGGTTACCATCTCTCTGAGCTTCCTCTCGGCGCGCAGCTCTCGGTCTTGCTGCAGCAGAGACAGACGTTCCTCGAGCGCCATCGAGAAGAAGACGTCATGGATGTCAAACAAGGCCGCGCGTAACTGGAAGAGAAACGGACACGAGACATACGGTTTCAGAAGCGGTCACAGCTGCACACGCCGCTGTTCAAGCATGAAAGAAGCTGGACCTGAGCTCTGACGCGCTCCTGCAGAGAGAGGTCCTGCTCTGACAGCGCGTGCTTTCTCTGGGGAGCGTCAGCGCTGAAGGAGAGGATGAACTCCCGCGTGTCCTGAGGAAACACACAGGTGTAGGAATGATGAAACACGCTGGGCTTTAACTAGCACGTATGTGAGCTGTGTGTTGTGTTCTCACTTGCACGGTTTGCCGCAGGTGTTTGACTTTCTCTGTTTTCAGCAGTCGTCTGATCAGGAAGCCCTTCACGATGGCTGTGAGGTGACACAGCGCCCTCTGCTGCTCCGCTGTTACAATCTGCGTCACAAAACCCACTTATAATCCTTTATCCACACACTTCTCTCACTTATAGAAGCTTATTTTACTCGACAGGCACTAATTTAAAGTTTTAAAATCCACCTGGCTCAATCTGTTTCTCTTGCCGGTGCTGTGATTCAGGCCTCGCATATAAACAGGAGTCTGATTCGAAGGTGAAACCGCATCTAAACCGCTTGAAGGGAAACCTAACAGGTAAAAATACAGACAGATATACATATACAAAAGTGTCCTAAATATAATCCGTATGACTGCATTTATATACACTACCGTTCAAAAGTTTGGGGTCAGTAAGATGTTTGTTATGGTCATCAAGGCTGCATTTATTAGATTAAAAATCCAGAAAAAAACTGTAATATTGTGAAATATTATCTTTATTTAAAATAACTGTTTGCTGTGTGAATATATTTTAAAATGTCATTTATTCCTGTGATACAAAGCATCATTACTCCAGTCTTCAGTGTCACACGATCCTGTCAGAAATAATTCTAATATGCTGATTTATTATAGAATTGTCAATGTTGGAAACAGTTGTGCAGACAAATATATTTTTTTGAACCCTTAGGATTCTTTGATGAATAACAAGTAAAAAACAACTTTTTTTACCAAATATAAAACATTTCTAAAATATAAATCTATGCTATGACCTTTTGTTCATTTAATAGATCCTTGGTTAATAAAAGTATTCATTTCTTTCAAAGAAGAAAGAATAAAAATTCACTGATCCCAATCTTTTGAACAGTAGTGAAACAGTAGATCTGAACATTATTATCCATTTTAAATAAGTGCTTCTCTTTTTAATATTTTAATGATCAAAGAATTCTAAAAAACAAAACTATGAAGCAGCTCAACTGTTCCCAACACTGATAATAAAACATCAGCATATTAGAATGATTTCTGACAGGATCGTGTGACACTGAAGACTGGAGGAATGATGCTTTGTATCACAGGAATAAATGACATTTTAAAATATATTCACACAGAAAACAGTTATTTTAAATTGAAATAATATTTCACAGTTTATTCTGGATTTTTAATCTAATAAATACAGCCTTGATGAGCAGAAGAAACATCTTTAAAAACCATTACACATCATACTGTTCTAAAACTTTGAACGAGAGTGTACGTCCCCTGAATGTAATTGCACGCCTAAGAATGTCAGTCAGCCAAACGGATTCAAACATTCAACAGCCCGTTAGCATAAAGAGGTATTAAAGATTACCTTTTGATACAATTTGAAATTCTATGATGCATGAAATCAAACTTGCATAAGAATTTGTTTGGACCTACATTTTCAGACGGTAACAGCAAACTGCAAAACCTGCAGACTGATGCTTAATTAAAGAAGATTGCAATTCATTTTTCTTCTATATGAACAAACAGCTACAGATGGTCGTTTGCGCCATATGAGTTCGCTGGCACAGTCATCTCTTTCTTGGATTCATAAATTCTTGGTGTTTGTTAAAATAACTGGAAGTTGCTTGTGTTGCAGCAAAAAGTTTCCTCTAAAGTTGCTTTGCAAATGTTTAGAAAGTCTTGGATGTATATATGCTATGATGTGTTTTAGTGACTGTGACTGTTTCATACTAGATTATAAAAGTATATTGAATTAAATTACACTATTTTTCTTTAAAGTACATTTACATATAGTACATTTATTACATTTAGACAAGTGTGTGTGTATATATATATATATATATATATATATATATATATAATTCCAGTTAATGGTTATTTTAAGTAACATTTATATGTTACATGTATGTAAGTTGCTAAAATAACTGAAATCCACAGATGGCAAAGACTTAAAAAAAAAAAAATTAAGGCTTATGGAATTACCGATGTCTTATCCAAGGCTTTCCAGAATCCTCTGAAACAAGTTGCAAATGTCAGCAAAGTGGTATGTTGGTGATTTGATGAACATTGGTAGAACATGCACTGAAGGGTCAAAGGTTAGTTGTGTAACTTAATCAGCAAGGCTTGGCCATTATCAGCTTCACCAGTAACACAATACTAGTTGAAACAAATTGACTTAGATGTTGCTGGTGAACAGCATGCTCACATTTGCATCATCTAGACCAACACCAAACTAGCACTAATGAATGTGAATTCATGCTGTTTTATTTCAGTAGGGCAGAAGCTGCTGATCTGCTGGAGTGTGTTAATATTGAAGATGGTCTGTGTTTTAACATATCCCACAAGCCCTGTGTGACCTCTCCTGCTGAACACGGCGCGAGAAAAAGCTCAATCGGACTGCTGCTCAGGGATTGCGGAATAGCGATGGATGCTCTCTCTCTTCGATCAGTACATGTCATTGATGAATTGACAAAAACGCCTCCAGCGTCTGACAGCGGGCAGCTGATCGATACTGAGAATATGTGACGGACAAATGGAAAAGTACAGCAGCAGCTAATAACTGTCACACAGGAGATAACTGTAGCGATCCGGCCCTTCAGCATCCATATGTGATTGTAAATAATGTGATTATTGTGCTTATTTTAACTTTTTTATTACCCTTTCCCTCTTACTAATAGAAAATGTAAGATTTGTTTGATATCATATAATCAGATTTAATTTCAGGTAATATTCAGATTGCAGTTACTGTAAATATATCTGTCTTTGATCCCGTTCTGTGCAATCTGAGTTTGTTCATCGGTCTACAGGAGTACTGTGAGAAATCTCTCCCAGAATAAGTCAAGAAATCAATCTGAGCAACTAGTCATAAATGGAAAGATGAAGGTATGTTTCTTGACTTTATTTTTTTGCCAGCAGAAATGGACCAAAAACTATACAAAATAATAATGTGACAATTATGTGGTGCTAGTCATTATAATGACAAAATATGAGATGTAAATTTAAAGGTAGTTTACTACTTTGTTTATACAGATGCAGAAATGTTCAGAAGTGCAAGCATTCCTTCCTTGATTGTACTTTGCTAAAAATTGCTGAACATAAATGTTTCACATTGCTAATATAAAATTAAACTGGTCGGGGTGCTCAAAGACAAAAAATAAATAAATAAATACAATAAAATAAAGAATACATTTGCAGTATTCGCTCTTGTGTATACACACCTTTAAATTGTTGCCATTTATTTTTCTCAATTACTGTTGCCAAAAATAAATAAATGAACAAATAAATAAATAAATAAATATTTATTATCATTATGTAAACCAGTGTAAAAAACATTTTTTATTTAAATTTCACAACTAATTATAAAGGAAAAGCAAGTTACTCTGCTAACCCGTTTCTACAGTACCTTAGGATTACAAAAAAAAAAAAATATATATATATATATATATATATCTAATTTATCTCACAATTCAGACTTTTTTTCTCGCAATTCTGAATTTGCATCTCAAAGATGAAAAAAATCTGAACTGTGATATGTAAACTCAGAATTGAAAATATTTTATTGTATTGTGTTGGATTGTATTTCACGCTGCAATTTACTTTACACTTAATTTTTTATCTTGTTCCCAGCCAAAATATTTAGAAATTCTTAAAGTAGAAATTGCTGTCTTATTTTCAGAAAAATAAAAATTAATTTGCTATTATTTTGCTTGTTTCAAGCAAAAACCTACTTTATTTTGATTTAAGAATTTTTTTGATATTTTGGCGGAAAACTGAATAAAAATATATATATATAAAAAAAAAAAACTGAGCTAGCAGTCTAATTTCATTTCATATTGTGTGGCAAAAACAACTTCCACAAGTAACACATTGCATTAAATGTCTGAAAAATTAGTTTCTTGCGAAAACTAATCCAATAATCTTTTTTATTTACTACTTATTTATTTACTAAAATATTGAGTTTTATATATGGGAGACTCCAAAATATAAGTGGTATAATACTGCTCCTCTCGCACTCTTACATTATCACTTGCATATGTGTACGTGCGCTCATTTTTGTGTGCAGTTTATATTTGGCCGTTTTTGGACGGCTCTGTGTTATAAGTGGGCATTTCTGTGTGGTCGGTTTGGCAGTACTTAAAATGTGTCCCCCAAACCTACGCCTTTTGATTTTGTTGTTTTTCTTTTTCCTGTTAAACACAAGCCTTTAGCAAAGTACACGCAGACACTACCGAGGGCCTGAAGCCTGAGGGTGGGCGGAACTTTTTATTTCAGGTCTCTCTCTCTCCTCTCAGAACAGGAGGAGCGATGAGCGAACAGACAAAATTAGAGGAAAGCTGCGGGAACTGCAAAAAATCGCTGAGATTGTCAACAAAGTCTCTGTGTTCGTAATCATATTTCACAGCATTGGCAAAGTTATTGATGGGGTAAGAACACACACATGCTGTTTACTGGGGGAGGAGAGAGGCATCGGATTGCTGGCAGTAAAACTTTAAAAAACAGAGGAGAGTTATTCAGCCGTGCGAACGCCTGTGTGGGCTCCTTTTTCAAAAGATTTCTGAAAGAAACTTCCTCTCGCACACACACACACACACACACACACACACACAAAACGAAAGAGAGAGAGCTGGCATAATAGAGCACATAATTCCATCTGTTAGCATGCACAGCAGTGAAGTTGAGAGTGATTTGGCAACCGGAAATGTTCGAATTCTTGACAAAGATATGTAAACGTAGCTTGGCAGAGCTTTTTTCCTCTTCCTGTTATTGGTTGCAGTGCTAAAATTATCTCCGTTATAGGACACACCAGCAGTTGGAGGTGTGAAAGTAAAGAGAGGGAGCGTGTGAATTTATTTACATGTGCTAAAATCAGGTGGTGGTAAACATGCGTGCGCGCACACACACAAGCGGGAAAGGTAGATGGAGGAACAGATGCTGCACATGGAAATGAATCACAAGGAAAGTAGGAACAAAAAAGTGTCATGCCCTTTTCATCGGTCTAATTTCTTCCCAGGCTGACTTCCTTCTGTTGTATTTCGACAAAAGCTGAATTAGCTGTACTTTTCTCCTTATGCTTCCATTACCAGGATGTTTGTGAAGACAGTGCTGTAAACAAATAGGCCTGACGTCATTTATAAACAGCCCAGAGACCACAATGATGTGAATGAACATCTTCTTTTTTTTTTTTTTAGCAGCAAAGCAGAATATTAGAATGATTTCTGAAGGACCATGTGACCCCGAAGACAACAGCTATTTTAACTTGTTATAATATTTTACAGTATTTACTCTTTTTAATGTATTGAATAGCCTTGATGAGCATAAGATGCTTAAAACCCCAATAATTAATAGGTGTTTATTTGCCTTGAGTATTCACTTAAATCAGTTCAAGTTTATTTGTATAGTGCTTTTCAAGTGGTAAAATAAAAATAACAAACAATAATCAGTACATTATAAAATGAAAAGAAGCAGGTTTTTGCGCTGTTTGATGTTTTTTAATCCTGTAAAATGTGAAATATTCATTGCAAATTTTGCCCATCTATTGTGGCTAATATAAATTTCATAATGACCCTTTTTGGTAGCGTGACAACACTAAGTCCATATGACATCAGTGGCTCAATTTCTGTTTTACTATGTTTGTGGAACATTTCAGTTGTATTGCTGTCTATGAAGGGTCAGATGGCCCTCCGATATCATCAAAAATATCTTAATTTGTGTTCCGAGGTTGAACGAAGGTGTTATGGGTTTGGAACAACATGAGGGTGAATAATTATGGACAGAATTTTCATTTTTGGGTGAACCTTTAAAAATCCCACACACTGTAAAAAAAAAAATCAGGCAACACATTGCATTCAGATCTTTATTCAGATCCGGTGTTAAATGAACACTCCCAAGTGTCCACACTATAGAGTGTTAAAAACACTGAAGCAGTGTTAAAGTTAATGAG
>JAUCMU010000063.1:3009731-3028951 GCA_032275025.1 Enteromius treurensis | reverse complement strand
TATGTACATGTACTGAACTGTTATTATTCAACCATGCCAAGGTAAATTCAGTTTTCCATTCTATGGCACCTTTAAGTGAGGGCTAGTTAAATGACACTAAAATCCATGTCGTTAAACAGACCTGCAAGAACACAAGATGACAGAATGACAGGTCTCTTCCTGACAGACTACAGGTGTAACATCAGCCCTAGTCATGTGGGGCCTATCACTGCCAGTCAGGTGTCCCTATAGATCATGGTAAGATCAAAATCATAATTTATGTCAATCACTGCAAACAGGTTTGGATCAAAGGATCATCAGCCCCTGGGGCACAAATGTCACCCATCTTCCCCCACAAAAATGATAATATATAAAAAATAAGATAAAATAAAAAAGCCTGGTGACCTGAAGCATGTGCCTCTCATGCTTTGTTTGTGATCCTGACATAACTGCAAATGGCTAAAATCAGACTCTCACAGTTCAAGGACAGTACATACTGATAAAAACTCCCACAGGTTATGCGAGGGAGTGTCTTCAGCTGGGAAAATATCTTTCCAGTATTTCTGTAGTACATGCAGCTGGTATTAGCCCCTTGCATTCCCCATGAAATGTTTTCTTGAGGCCATGACTTTTTCATTAATGTGCTTCTCTATCTCTCTCTCTCTCTCTCTCTCTCTCTCTCTCTCTCACACACACACACACACACACAAAGAAGGGAAAAAAGAAAAAAGCAAAAAAATATCAAACAGTCGCCCTCTTCACATTTCCCCTGATGCAAATGTCCTCTGTTAATGTTGCCTGGTGCCTTAGGTTGGATGACTTGGGGAAAGTTCATGCAATTTGCATAAACTTATTCAAACTGCGCTGTAAAGTCTTGTCAGAAATCTAACATACAGTAGAGCTGATGGAAGATGTACACAAGTGTCTTGTTTTAATTTTACTGAGAATGATGATTGAAAATGTCTGAGTTTGTTCTACTCTCATGACAACCATGTTACACAAATGTAAATGTAACGAGACACAGTCACCAAAGAAATTCACACAAAGTTACTGCATCTCTAACAGTCCGTTCTACCTTGGACAGCTCCCACATTCACGCAGGCCTCAGACTAACATCAGCACCCTGGACAGCTCCCCCGCATACACAAGGTGTAGCTCAGCATCCTATCAGTCTATGTTCAGCGCACTTTCCTTCAAATAGTACTAAAATGCCACCCTCTGTCGAATCTACCAGTAACAGCGTTGCAAAACGCTCATCAGTTTGCACTTTCACACTCACCTCTTTTCTCGTTGGGAAGAAACTGCTGTTTTAATTTGTTCTGTAATTTCTAATTTGTCTCTTGTATGTGTTATTCAACAGTGCTTTCATATCTGATGCCATGAGGTCTGTAAGAAGCCTTTGAACTGGGAATTTTAGTCATCGTCTCTTGGAAGAGGTTTGTTCTGTGTAGAGACTGAACTGAAGGTTCTTCTAAACGATGGGACAGAGAATAGCCTTGTTATGTTATAATAGTGTTTATATATATATATATATATATATATATTACCATATGTTTTTACACTAGACTAATCTTGAGGACAGTTTCAAGGCAGAAATGTAAAGCTCATATTTGGTTCAAGTACTAATATAAATAATTCAGCACAAGTCCTTTTATTATCTGTGCTGTAAATTTGTCAATAATAGCTTTTTTTAAGATGGGAACACTTAGTGACACAAAGTTACCTGGTTTACCAACATTATAAACAAACTATTCTGCTACAATATTTGCCTTATTTATTAATGCAGAAGCAAATTATTTTCTGTAAATGTGTGAGACTTCTGATTCATTAGCCAGTGTAGGTAAATAACCAGAGGAATAACAAAGTGCAGTAAATGGTGAAACTTAGAGCTGGGCTATATATTGCACGAAATTGCTATGTATTGGGCTATATATTGCACATCTACCAAGCTTTTGAACAATAATGAATATTATTTTGCAACACTTTACATTAGGGAAAACTATTCAATATAATCTAGTTGCTTATTAGCATGCATATTGCTATCAAATTGACTGATTATTAGTATATATAAAGCACAAGTGAATGCCTTATTATTATGAAATAAGCTACTAACTTGCTTACAATAAATAACCAGTAATTAGAAACTTTAAATTCAATATTTTGTCTAGAGGTTTTCTCTGTGAGCGACTACACTCTATTTAACAGTTAAACCCAATAGTTGCTTATTAGCATGAATATTCCTTGAATATTATTTATTTATTAGTGCTAATTAAGCACATATTAATGCCTTATTCCACATCCCTAATCTTACCCTACACCTAAACTTAACAACTACCTTACTAACTATTAATAAGCAGCAAATTAAGATTTTATCGAGGGAAAAGGCGTAGTTAACAAGTGTTACCTATTCTAAAGTGATACCAAAAACACATAAGCATATATTTGGCAAATAAAGCTTGCGAATCTGAAAAAGAGGAGGCGTTCACAGCGCTCGTGCCTCACATGTGAGCACTTAATCAGTGATGCTAGTAACTACTAGCCTGATTCACACGTTTGTTTGTAGGTCAGAGGTAATGGTGGGGAAAGGAAGCCTCTGCAGCGAGACTATTTGTCATCGGGGTTTCATCGAGTGCACAACCATTTTTCATTCAAGGTCCCGTGTAGCAAAAGATCTGACATGAGCTGCGAACCAACAAGATATGCTTAAGACAGATGAACATACGCAATTAAAAACAATGAGGGTGAATCATCACAAGGCAAAATGTTCCGTGAAGAAGACATTTTTTTGGTCTGTTACAAAACCTAGTGAGCTACCTACCGCCTACATACACAGCTGCCGTCTATGACAGAATCCAAACTGAAATAGATCTTCATAAGTGACCGGTTTAGAACACTCTACATAGGCAGCAACTCGTGCGTCATACATGTAGAGATTTGACTCACAACTGATTTTAATAGGGATGAGGACAGAACATGCAAAAATATACACTACTACCATTCAATTTTTGTGGTGTATATATACCCCATATAGTATATAGTATAACATAGTAAAACATATATATTGTGAGGAAAAAAACTGCTTCTACTTGAATATATTTTAAAATGTAATTTCTTCTTACGTTCTTTTGGATATTCAGATGCTCTGTAGCTCGTGTGATTACATCACATTTTGACAACACTGATTTGTCAAAAGAATCCAATGCATTTGGGTTCCTCTGAGCCAAACAGAAATGGTTATTGATGCTTATTCCCACCCCCGTGGCCAGATTGGTCAAACTGTCCCACAATCAACCAATATAAACAATGGTTTGGCCTTTGGAACTCCTATTTACTGTTTTCTTTGGAAATCTGAGCAAACGCAAAGTGAAAGTAAATGAAAAGTCTTGCGTGTGCATGAAAAAAATAACACATATGCATGAGAGCACAGGAAAATCAATCTGAAAGCAATCAGAAAAGGCACAGAAAAAAAAACATAAAACAAACCAAACACAAGGCTGAAACAGCGGAACACACCGGATAAAGCACTAGATTATTGATATTCAACTTTTCTACTTTGTTTTGTTATTATACAACAATTTTTCCATTTTCTTTCTCCCTAAAGGTTTTTGGACACGTCTATATTGTTAGTAAAAATAAATGGACCTGTTTTTCATTGAAAAGCGGCGATAACAATATTGCAATAAATGGCTATAAATTGCTTGGGGAATGTTATATGTAGACAACATTTTATTTGGAAGTGTAAAACGCTCAGATACAACTTTCTAAAGAAAAAAACCCTGAAATACAGGAGTTTCTGTTTGAGTCAAAAAAACCACCCAGTTGTTGCTTGCCTTTTTCTTAAAGTTTCTTAAAAAAACAGAACGACAATTGGGAATTTAAATAAGCTAGACTTAAAATTTAAGTTCTCCATTTTATATGGCACTTAATGTTAACTGCTAGAATAGATCTGAAAAAACAAAGAAAAGTGCAGGTGTTTCAGGTGCTCCAAAAAAATTATTTAAGGGTTAAATAAAAATCATGTCAGTTTTGATGAATTAAATTCATCCTTGTAAAGAAAATGACAAAATAATAATAATAATAATAATACAATAAATTGAATATAGTAGAGAAGTACACACACATTTTTTTAAATATTTAACTATTTTAATCAATATTTTAGTATTTACTCTCTCATATTCACCATCTTAAATTGCTTAACATTCTGGAGTTGCCTTCTCCATTTAGGATACATGCCAAGCTGCCTTTGAATATGACTAAAGCAAGGTATCTTAGGATAACAATTCATTTGCCTAATAGGAGGCAGCTGATGGAGTTTTGTCATGATTCTGTGTGAGGGTATGTTGAATAACTACTGCCTGAAGAGAAATGTTAGCGTGAAGATATCCATAATCACCATTAAGTGTATAAACAGCATATCCTGGGGTAACTTGCACTGCATACACCTGATGTCATGCTTTACATTACGTAAGGTTTTTAGATTTTACAAGAAAGGCTAATCACCGTCTAATGCATTTTAATAAGATCCGCATGCACATGAAATAATAAAAAAAAGTAAATCAAAACGTAAAAGTTAAAAATAGACACACAAAAAGATTAAAGCAAATGACAGCATGTGGTATTTCTATATTTCAGGGTACTGTGATTTTCTTTTTTCAAGAGTTGGAATCAATAATGACTCAATAACCATCTGTCAGTTTGATGCAGAAGTGGGATTTGTACTACAATGCGTCATCTGTACTCCGAGTGAGCATCATATCCCTATCAGTGCATCGCTGCCGTTTTAAAAATGAGGGTCACAAATGTGGCTCACTTCCATTATTGCTGCTGTGTTACTCAGGTTATGTCACTAACAAAACTGGCAAAAATCCCTCTTTTTCAACTTTTCCAGCTCATGCTATCATCAGATAAAGCTGTTTTAAATGGGGAGCAGAACACAGGAAAAGAGGGGAAATATGGAGATATTAAACTGAAAATTTAATGAGCAAAGCTCTTGCCACGGGCAACACAGAGCCACCATTCTGAGAAAGTGCATCTCCCACCACGTGTTTCACCTTCTGCTGTGACATGCTCGCTGGTGCCAAAAACGGCTAGTTCAAAAAAGATGGGAAAGAGCACATATGAATGGCACAACATGGCCTATTTTTTAAGAAAATGCCCAGCAACTTCAGGCAACTCTATTATTGAACTTCTGTATGCTTTATCTACAGAGACCTTTCTCTTCAACCTTTATGAAATTAAAACCATTAAAAACGTACTGGATAATGTGAAAGAGAAGCTTGTTGAAGAACCACTGTCAAAGCATCAGCTTCTTCTCAATGACTCATTATTTTTTAAGGTCAGTGTAAAATAAAAATTCTGCTCTTTAAATGTTATTGATCTTACTGAACCATTCATTTTTTTTGGACCCTGTAATTTGAATTAAAAAAGACACATCTCAGACTCCACCAAGTCCCCATCCTATATAATTTTTATTTATTTATTTATTTTTTTGACAACCTGTTTCATTTGAAGCATGTTTTAGGATCATCTTATATAAATAAATAATTTAAATAAATAAATAAATATCAGTTAATATATATACATATATATATACACATACATACATATATGTGTGTGTGTGTGTGTTCATTATATATATTAAATATTATATTATTAATAAAAAAAATGTTTTGGAACAAATCAAAAGTAAATAAATGAGATTATTAGTTAAATCCTACTTTACTTATGAGGATTGCTTCTCTAAAAACAGCTAGAACAACTAGGCATTTATATTATAAGTCAAACATGTTATCACTATGCCAAACCTAAGTTGTAGCAATACTGATTTCAGATGAAGGAAACTAATATTTTAGTCCAATGTTTTTCCGCAAAAAAAAAGAAAAAAAAGAACTAATTAATTAATTTTAAAAATGTCAGATAAAAATATGGCGTCATATCTCCCTCGGTTCATGACTGTCACCTCGCAGTCAATGGACGTCATTCTAGATTAGTCATCAAGTACTGCTCTCCAGATCGACTTATACTCAGACGCTGTTGTGGACTAAATTATGTTTCTTTTTAGATGCTGCATTGTTCCCATCATTATGTGTCACTCTGCGTGGGATTCTAATGTTTATTAAAATATACAGATGATCTAGACAATCGATGGTTGTAAGTTAACAACCTATCATTTTCAATCTTCCTTTTAGCATACGGTACATTCAACAGTCCTGAAAAAAACAATAATTTGGAAGGAAAGATTCATAAGCTCTTCCATTTCTATTCCCATAGTTTCAAAAACACTTTAGAAAGTAAAAACTAAGTAAGTGTTTAATATCAAATCAAAAAAGATTGTTTTGCATGTGTTACAGCAGCTGTAGATTGAACATTCATGCAGCACATGAGTGTGATTAAATTAGGCCGTGTCACTGGCTCCATTTGACTGGTGTTCCTGTGCAGCAAACAGTTCTGTCCTAATGAAAGCGGCCTGGCTGCAGCACTCCAGAAGCCCTTATCAGTGTGTGTCAGATAAGTTCTCTACAGAGCACTCCTAGATATCTTAACAGCCATGACTCTCATCCAGTGAACCTGCAGACTGTGTATGGAGCACTGGAGCTGCAGTATCAGATGATAGTCCTGTGCAGGACAGTTAATCCAAGTACACTGCTGATTCACAGGGGCCACAGCCTAGGGAGAAACCTAAGGCTGGCTCATGGTTCCTCCATCCTCAATATAACTGCACCTGCCATTTGCCTGAATGCATGGCATTTAGCTGCTAGCTAAAGCTATGACATCTGGTGGTCATTTGTGAACATCTGGATTGTAGCAATAGGTTGTTATTGATTTCTGGTAAAACTATCTAAACATTCTTAAAACAAGGTTTCTAAAACAAGTTTTACTTAAAGTTGCATTCCATATCTTTTTTGTGTTATAAAAAAAGCAAGAATCCATATTTTTGGCTAATCATTACGCGGAGAATAGAGCAGGCAAGAAGTATGAGCAAGAAGGCAAGAAAGACCTGTTTAAATATGGGGTAAGTTTTCCAGCGCTGGAGAGAACTCAAGGAAGGACGTTGAGTCTGCCTACACTGGAAGCGATAAAGCGACCGTTTAAAAATCATTCGAAATTTGTGTCAGCACAACATAAATAGACTGCGGCAGCAGTTTTCTGTCGGAGATTTGTTGCGATGTACAGTAGACAGCATCATAATGACTCGCGTCCTATGCAGAATGTATGACATTGGTTCTGCTTTGTTTCACAGAACTAAACTGTGCCTGGGTTGCATAGGCTATGTATATGTGGGGCGGAGCTATCAGGGGCGTGTTTGTTTTGGTGATTTCAAATCGAGAAATCGCTTATCCTGCCTTTCATTTCTCAGAGAAAAAGATTTAAAAGTTGCTTAATGCTTAACTGCTTATCAATTATTTTTAAAAATTTTAAATATAATTATTTTTGAATTATTGATTGATATGGGTGCACTCACATGTTCTAAAAAATGTTATTACTTTTATAAAAATGTAATAATTTAAACAAACTCTCAGTATAAATGGTCTACAGGTATTCAAAACCTTATGAAACCTACTTAAAATATTTCTAAAATATCTTGGACTAATTTATAGAGATTTCTGAAACCTCTGTCATGAATTCTCATCTTTATGTTGTTCCAAACCTGAAAGACTTTTCGTTCATCTTTAGAAAACAAATGAAGATATTACTGATGAAATCGGAGAGCTTCATTTTTGAGTGAACTATCCCTGAGTGAACCATTTAATGCAATTTTTCTTAAAAAGTTAACATTTCAAGATGTGTGTAAAACACAATAAATGAATGATTTAAAAATAAATAACATATAGCAGAATATCAACCAAGCAACAGACTGTGTTTTCCTTGACAGGAGATGAGTGTGTGTGAGCGTAGGTGTGTGTACTACCCCATCTGTCTGTGGCTTCTCACAGACAACTTTGTGTCCTTCCATGTTGTCCACAACAACACTCCAAACAACAGGGAGCTTGTTAAACAATGTCCCATCTAATTCAATTATTATTATGCATATTACAATCAGGTCAAGAATGAGGTTAATCTGAATTTTACCCAACAAACAGCATCAGCAAACCAGGAGGATTTCCACAAAGCTCATAATACAACACCCAACATTAAGGCAAAACACATAAAAATCATACTCACGTTCAACAGTTCCTCATTTTCGGCTGATATATTCCAGTGCACACAGGAATCCTTTTGTTACAAAAGTCCACACCAGCCTGACGGGGATAAAGAGAAACAGAACTGAGGTTATTAAATTAAGCAAGAGCAAGCATAAAGAATAAGAATAAAATGGGAGAGGCTTTATGGTTCTCATTAAAAGTAGTTGCGTGTTTATTATCTGAGATGAAGACAGAAAGAAAGGGTTGAGGGCAAAGGCACTTCAAACACACGGGGTGAGAGAGAACGAGCAGAGGATTCTTCCTGACACACTCGCAGACAAAAGACAGGCTTGTAAACAAACCCGGCTAAACAAATATGAAGTGCATTTACAGACAGGCAGAAATATGCACGGGAAACAATAAGTTAATCATGTTTCAGACCGCCCAAAATTTGTTAAAAAGGCAGGGAGCAGGGAATGGATTGAGATTACTCTTTGTTAAACTTGTAAATCTTTATAACTAAAATAAATAAAAGCTTTAAATGGGTTAACATTAGTGTAAAATAATCTTTCATTTTATTATTTTTCCGGTCACATATTTCTTTAAAAAGATTATTAAAAACTGTGTAAATTGTGTGAACTTGGAATGGAATATTTTGGACTGATTGTATTTTCATAATTACTATTTTTGTCTTGCATACCAGTAAAAAAATGTGCGTAAAATAAGATTCAATTATTAAGATTCAATCACAGATTAGGAAATACATTTTAATACATAAGCAAAATGTTTCCAATGCCAAAACATGACTAAATTGTGTTGTATTATTAGTTATATCTGAAAAGTTATTTTGTTTCTCCAGTAAATGTTTTCTCATATAAGGATGTTTTGATATTTTACAAGAAACAAAGCAAAATAATGCTAAAGAAAATAATTTTTAAATTATATTCATATTTTATATCAATAAAAGTTTAACATTTTTGTTAAGTATACCTTTTTCCAAAAAAAGAACAAATAAATAACTAATCTATTTTAATCTTTGGGATTGGGATTATGCATCTAAACACAATCTTTAAGTACAAAAAAACTGTAACTTCACTAAATTACAATCAACTAAACTACATGTTTTTGTTGCCATGGAGAACACAAATGCTTTTGTCTCTCATCTCTGGCAAGTTTAATATCAAATCCGTCTTCAAAATAAAAATTCATGGCACTTCAAGGATAGCACGTAATTTAACTGAGATTCCAAAGGGCCCTTTATGAGCACCATGGAGAGATATCAGATCAATATTATTTCACCCCAACATTTGCATATTGAACTCCTTATGAGATCCTCCACAGTAGATGTCTTCAAAGCATTAGAGAGAGCCATAGATGTATCATGAGATAACACGCACACACACTCACACACACAATCTGAGTGTTTGTATGATTAAGCGGGCTCTTCCTGAGCCTCCGGATGCAGCTCAAGACAAGCTGTTTCCTCTGCATCATTATTCACATAGACGAGCATCATTGACTTTGATCATTAGATGTTATCTTTGATGAAACTTCGTAACACAAACGGGTAAACTATTGGCTGAGTGTGAGATGTAATGAGTGGGAAGCGCTGTCTTGATTTCCCAGCTGAACTGAATTTATGGAGGTTTTCTGCCCTGTATCCTCTCTATAGATCCCATAGGTGATCCACAGTTATTATAGAGAGAACATTTCCTCTTAAAGTGAAACATACACAGATTAAGTCCTTAAATAACCTCTCAGTCAAATAAGTACTGCTAAGTTCTGGATAATTTTCAAGGCTGAGCCTTAAAACTGTAAATGTTGTCATCTTTTACTCACCCTCCTGTATGAGTATGAGTTTCTATGAGATTAATCTAGATTAATTTTGCTTGATTATTACTAATGAGATCATATAAAGTGGCAGCTTTAACAGGCTGCATTCAGACTAATGCACGGATCTCTTTCGATATATCAGATGTTTTGCTCTGCTCTGAAAACAACTGTTGTGTATAAAAGCATTAGAAAGTGCATTTATCCGCAGCCGCGATCAGACGCTTTAGGATAAACAAACACAACGCGCACGTGACGCACAAGTCTGTCAGCGCGGCGGTTCCGTACAGCTAATACCAATGCGTTCCAAACGGTATATGACAGGTGATAAGGATCGAAGCTCACACATACAGTAAGTTTAGAAAACTAGTCCTGTCTGAATAAGGCTACAGTGTAATTCGGCTATACATCCGCGCTACAGGTGAAAGTCACCATAGCTTGTAGTATAGACTCCAACCCGACTTTGAGAATAGATTAACGGTGATATTTTTTTTATCGCGCGATAAGAGTACGGCCGATAACGGCCCACCACTAGTATTTATATATACTTAATAAATATACACAGTACATATAAATATATTATGTAAAGCAAAACTTTTATTTTGGATGCGATTATTCGCGATTAATCATTTGACAGCACTATAAAAAACACACACCTTACCTATAAATATGTAAAACTACAGTTCAGAAACTAAATACACCAGTTTCCACCCATTTCATAATTATTGAAAAAGTTTTTATATGTATATTCCACATGAAAAAAGTACACCATAGTGTACTCAAAAGTGCTCTATTTCACAATTTCTTTTCACAAGTACACTCAAGTGTGCAAGTGGGGACTAAACATCGTTTTTAAAAAAGATACAAAGATTTATCACTTTCGAATTACTAACCTGTTTAAACTGGAACTGGCTACTTTTTTCATTTTCCAGACATCATTTAAAAAATATATTCAAATTTTGCAAAGAAAACAAACATGTATGCAGGCAAATTTCTATAGGTTTACAAAACTTATTTTAAGTGCACGTCTTTAGAGCAGATGATTTGACATTGCACATCAGCGTCAGCGTGAACGTCCCTTAACACGACAGATTTACTGCCTGATGTTTTATTACGGCGTGTCCTGGTTAGGAAACTATTAGTATGCTAATTCCATGATTAGCAGACTTTCAAGTGCAGATAGTGAGCATACAAACGTCAAGACCTCCCTAGAATCCATCTTCCACTCAAGCAATGAGAGAAGCGACGGCTGGCAGGAGGAAATGTGATTAGTGAGAGCACACAGAGCTCTCAGAGAGATTAACAAGCTCAAGCTCACGAGAGTTCAGAGAGATACTACAGGACCTGAGTGGGGTTAACGGTCAACAAGCAGCGCCTTCTTGATCCACTTCAGCATCCTTACAGCATCAGCTGACCCTCTTGACCAATCACAGGCTTCCCACTTAACATCTCAATACTTGATCCTTCTTCCTTCACTTCACAGTATGATACTGATTATCCTGTTACACTCACAGTTAATACCTACATAGGAAAGTGCTGATTTTGAAATGGTAATATAGGAAGCCCATAACTATATTAATGAGCAATATGATAGACTATATTATCAGTTGCACTTTATTCTACAGTATGTGTACTTACATGTACCTGCCTAAGAAGGTACTGGTATATAAGGTAACTATATGAGTTGGGTTAGATTAGGGGTTGGGCGATGTCAACCAATTTGGCATCGGACCATGTCTAATGTGAAACATTGCGATGGACGATGGCATCGTCGTTGTAGGAGGCGGTTGTTGGGGGGAGGTTGTTTTGTTTTAACTAAAACGCCAAGCCCCGCCCCACGACAGGTGAGAGAAGATCGAGCGCAGGGATGATCGCGTGTGAGTGATTGAATTGTGCACGGATGACACATCAAGCGTGCACAAGGGTTTGACATGGGCTTGCGGGCCCCGTTTCTTCCCATGTACATCTGTTTTCTTCTTGCGGAAATTATTTACCGCGCTCGGCAGCATCAGTGGTGCGCTCCTTTATTAATGGCATAGATTTGCCGCGAATCCCGCCATAGATTAAGTGTGTTTTTCGCGAGCTGGTTGCTGCTGCGGCGGAGGATCGCGATGCCGGCTCAGCATCGTGATGTCTATTGGCCATCGGCAATGGACGATGGCATCGTCTATCGACCCAACCCTAGTTCAGGACTTAGTTATTACCTAGTAATGTAATTACCATAATAAGTACACAGTTTGAACATGAGAAACAGGATTGTAAAATAAAGTGCTACCATATTATCTGAGCTACAGTATTTTATTTTACATAAATAAATAAATACATCTAAACATAAAAAAAGAAGAAAAAAAAGAAAATTATATATATATATATGTTTCAAATACATCCTGACCATAATATATAATTACATAATATAACTGGTATGTTACAGCGGATGAAGCTCATGGAAACTGATTAATTCAGGCATCAACTATAAAATAAAACTGGTTATAAGGTTTGGTGCAGAAAAAAAAAATTACAGCAAAATGATTAATAATATGTTATTAATATAAATGATTAGTATAACGAAATTCACTTAAATTTAGTAACTAATCATTTTGTAAAAATATCCTATTAAATAAAATCTTCAATGCATGCTGATGTATATGTAAATTGTATAATAATAATTAAAAATAATTAAATTCCTCATTTGGGTTGACAGCAATAAATCAGGCATTCCTTCATTTAGCATTTTACTTTTATTTAAATCAATTCATTTTAACTTTATAGTTCCAATTTATTTCAATTAGAAAACAAAAACTTTTACTGTAGTCACACAAAAAAAAATCAAAAATAAGGAAGGCTCAACATTTTTATGGCAAAAGACATTTTGTGCTTGGTTTTTTCATCTCCCAGAAACGGATCATCAGAGGGAAAGGACACTGTGGTTATTCAAATTCTGTTATCACTTCCCTTATTAACAGCTCAGCTAAAGCAGAACAAAAACACTATTAAGTAACTTCAGTGCATCCAGCGCGCACACACACTATCATACAGCTGTCAAATACTCCAGCAGCTGCAGTGAAACAGACTCAAACCGTCCTGGTGCAAGTATTCCCTTCACGCAGGGCACCTCCCAACAATCTTGCCTAACATTATACACTAAATCTCTAGAGTTTCCAGATGTCCACAGCTATTTTAAGAAGATTCATATTTCTTGGTGCTTCTCTCACAGTTACACACAGGTTCTTCTGACAATGCAACACATCCACACGTAATCTGCTCTTGATACACTGCAAACAACTTTATGCAACGAGCCGATAAACAATGACTGGAGACATGAGAGTGAAAATGGGCATATTTACTCGACATTTCATCAGCAATTGTACTAGTTGCAACATAATAAATGGTTCAAGTTAAACTGAATATCATTCAGCCCACTTCCAAAGTAACTGAGAACACACACACGAGAGATTTTTTTTTTTAACCAGCAAACAATTTTAAATATGAGGGGGGGAAAGAAATGAACAATGGGTCCCAATGTTTTGCCATGACTCCATGAGCTCCACTGTCTGTCACAAATATGCCATGCAAATAATTGCATTATCGCAGGGACAAAATAAATGTACACACATAAATGTAAGGAGTGTGAAAAATATAAATGACCTGATATAAAAAAAAATAAAAAAATCACAAATCTGTATCATGCCAATGTATCGTTTATAATAATATTTCTGTCCTGCTGTCACTGGGGCATCCCTTGTGGCTGCAGCACTGCACCAATCTTAAGTAAACTCATTTCCAAAGGGATCCAGTAGGAAAAGCTCAACATGCATGTGCTGCTCTATTGTCGCTGCGCTCTTTTCATGGTCAAACAATTACACAATGTCTCTTTGTACGCATGTCTTCCCTGTCTGACACGCGTTGAGTAACTCTAATTCGTCACGTCCCTCTGAGTGCCAGCGACAGATGGCTCAACGGTTTGTCACTTGATCCCACTTCTTTTTACGATGGTTTCTGCCTGAAGACCACAGTCATGCAACCTACACGGACACACTCCGGCACTGCTGAACCAGAACTGTACGACCGCCAATGAGACTCCAGCTGTCTCAGTAAATATAACAGCAAGAGCACACTGTGTGGGGCAGTCCCGGGTAAAACATCAACGTTCAAATCAATATAAAGAGAATCCACACATCATGTTATTTCAGTATTATTTACTATATAACATTACAATGCTTAATTTTAAAATTAAGACTCGCCCATTTTATGTTTTTTAGTTTTCATTTCGATTTTTGTAAAAGTTTTAGCACGTTTGTTAGGGTGTCTGTTTCACTTATTTTTTTAATTTCTTAATTTTTTTTAGTATTTCAAATACAGTGTAGTAGGACATCACTGACTAAAACATTTTCAAATTAATTTAAAGAAAAAGAAACGGATTCAGACAGCAGACACAGCAATATTTTCTAAATTATTTTATTCATATATTATATTATACTCATATATTATGTTATTATAATACATATTGCTATTTTAATAATAATAATATTTTAATATAAAAATTTTCATTTTGTTTCTCAAGTCTTATTGATTTTGTTAGGGGCACTTTACAAAATAAAACTTTTTGTTTTCATAATATAGCCTGTGTGTGTACAGTGTATATTTATTATGTACATATAAATATACACACAGTATATATATATATATATATATATATATATATACTGTGTGTATATTTATATGTACATAATAAATATACACTGTACACACACAGGCTATATTATGAAAACAAAAAGTTTTATTTTGTAAAGTGCCCCTAACAAAATCAATAAGACTTGAGAAACAAAATGAAAATTTTTATATTAAAATATTATTATTATTAAAATAGCAATATGTATTATAATAACATAATATATGAGTATAATATAATATATGAATAAAATAATTTAGAAAATATTGCTGTGTCTGCTGTCTGAATCCGTTTCTTTTTCTTTAAATTAATTTGAAAATGTTTTAGTCAGTGATGTCCTACTACACTGTATTTGAAATACTAAAAAAAATTAAGAAATTAAAAAAATAAGTGAAACAGACACCCTAACAAACGTGCTAAAACTTTTACAAAAATCGAAATGAAAACTAAAAAACATAAAATGGGCGAGTCTTAATTTTAAAATTAAGCATTGTAATGTTATATAGTAAATAATACTGAAATAACATGATGTGTGGATTCTCTTTATATTGATTTGAACGTTGATGTTTTACCCGGGACTGCCCCACACAGTGTGCTCTTGCTGTTATATTTACTGAGACAGCTGGAGTCTCATTGGCGGTCGTACAGTTCTGGTTCAGCAGTGCCGGAGTGTGTCCGTGTAGGTTGCATGACTGTGGTCTTCAGGCAGAAACCATCGTAAAAAGAAGTGGGATCAAGTGACAAACCGTTGAGCCATCTGTCGCTGGCACTCAGAGGGACGTGACGAATTAGAGTTACTCAACGCGTGTCAGACAGGGAAGACATGCGTACAAAGAGACATTGTGTAATTGTTTGACCATGAAAAGAGCGCAGCGACAATAGAGCAGCACATGCATGTTGAGCTTTTCCTACTGGATCCCTTTGGAAATGAGTTTACTTAAGATTGGTGCAGTGCTGCAGCCACAAGGGATGCCCCAGTGACAGCAGGACAGAAATATTATTATAAACGATACATTGGCATGATACAGATTTGTGATTTTTTTATTTTTTTTTATATCAGGTCATTTATATTTTTCACACTCCTTACATTTATGTGTGTACATTTATTTTGTCCCTGCGATAATGCAATTATTTGCATGGCATATTTGTGACAGACAGTGGAGCTCATGGAGTCATGGCAAAACATTGGGACCCATTGTTCATTTCTTTCCCCCCCTCATATTTAAAATTGTTTGCTGGTTAAAAAAAAAAATCTCTCGTGTGTGTGTTCTCAGTTACTTTGGAAGTGGGCTGAATGATATTCAGTTTAACTTGAACCATTTATTATGTTGCAACTAGTACAATTGCTGATGAAATGTCGAGTAAATATGCCCATTTTCACTCTCATGTCTCCAGTCATTGTTTATCGGCTCGTTGCATAAAGTTGTTTGCAGTGTATCAAGAGCAGATTACGTGTGGATGTGTTGCATTGTCAGAAGAACCTGTGTGTAACTGTGAGAGAAGCACCAAGAAATATGAATCTTCTTAAAATAGCTGTGGACATCTGGAAACTCTAGAGATTTAGTGTATAATGTTAGGCAAGATTGTTGGGAGGTGCCCTGCGTGAAGGGAATACTTGCACCAGGACGGTTTGAGTCTGTTTCACTGCAGCTGCTGGAGTATTTGACAGCTGTATGATAGTGTGTGTGCGCGCTGGATGCACTGAAGTTACTTAATAGTGTTTTTGTTCTGCTTTAGCTGAGCTGTTAATAAGGGAAGTGATAACAGAATTTGAATAACCACAGTGTCCTTTCCCTCTGATGATCCGTTTCTGGGAGATGAAAAAACCAAGCACAAAATGTCTTTTGCCATAAAAATGTTGAGCCTTCCTTATTTTTGATTTTTTTTTGTGTGACTACAGTAAAAGTTTTTGTTTTCTAATTGAAATAAATTGGAACTATAAAGTTAAAATGAATTGATTTAAATAAAAGTAAAATGCTAAATGAAGGAATGCCTGATTTATTGCTGTCAACCCAAATGAGGAATTTAATTATTTTTAATTATTATTATACAATTTACATATACATCAGCATGCATTGAAGATTTTATTTAATAGGATATTTTTACAAAATGATTAGTTACTAAATTTAAGTGAATTTCGTTATACTAATCATTTATATTAATAACATATTATTAATCATTTTGCTGTAATTTTTTTTTTCTGCACCAAACCTTATAACCAGTTTTATTTTATAGTTGATGCCTGAATTAATCAGTTTCCATGAGCTTCATCCGCTGTAACATACCAGTTATATTATGTAATTATATATTATGGTCAGGATGTATTTGAAACATATATATATATATAATTTTCTTTTTTTTCTTCTTTTTTTATGTTTAGATGTATTTATTTATTTATGTAAAATAAAATACTGTAGCTCAGATAATATGGTAGCACTTTATTTTACAATCCTGTTTCTCATGTTCAAACTGTGTACTTATTATGGTAATTACATTACTAGGTAATAACTAAGTCCTGAACTAGGGTTGGGTCGATAGACGATGCCATCGTCCATTGCCGATGGCCAATAGACATCACGATGCTGAGCCGGCATCGCGATCCTCCGCCGCAGCAGCAACCAGCTCGCGAAAAACACACTTAATCTATGGCGGGATTCGCGGCAAATCTATGCCATTAATAAAGGAGCGCACCACTGATGCTGCCGAGCGCGGTAAATAATTTCCGCAAGAAGAAAACAGATGTACATGGGAAGAAACGGGGCCCGCAAGCCCATGTCAAACCCTTGTGCACGCTTGATGTGTCATCCGTGCACAATTCAATCACTCACACGCGATCATCCCTGCGCTCGATCTTCTCTCACCTGTCGTGGGGCGGGGCTTGGCGTTTTAGTTAAAACAAAACAACCTCCCCCCAACAACCGCCTCCTACAACGACGATGCCATCGTCCATCGCAATGTTTCACATTAGACATGGTCCGATGCCAAATTGGTTGACATCGCCCAACCCCTAATCTAACCCAACTCATATAGTTACCTTATATACCAGTACCTTCTTAGGCAGGTACATGTAAGTACACATACTGTAGAATAAAGTGCAACTGATAATATAGTCTATCATATTGCTCATTAATATAGTTATGGGCTTCCTATATTACCATTTCAAAATCAGCACTTTCCTATGTAGGTATTAACTGTGAGTGTAACAGGATAATCAGTATCATACTGTGAAGTGAAGGAAGAAGGATCAAGTATTGAGATGTTAAGTGGGAAGCCTGTGATTGGTCAAGAGGGTCAGCTGATGCTGTAAGGATGCTGAAGTGGATCAAGAAGGCGCTGCTTGTTGACCGTTAACCCCACTCAGGTCCTGTAGTATCTCTCTGAACTCTCGTGAGCTTGAGCTTGTTAATCTCTCTGAGAGCTCTGTGTGCTCTCACTAATCACATTTCCTCCTGCCAGCCGTCGCTTCTCTCATTGCTTGAGTGGAAGATGGATTCTAGGGAGGTCTTGACGTTTGTATGCTCACTATCTGCACTTGAAAGTCTGCTAATCATGGAATTAGCATACTAATAGTTTCCTAACCAGGACACGCCGTAATAAAACATCAGGCAGTAAATCTGTCGTGTTAAGGGACGTTCACGCTGACGCTGATGTGCAATGTCAAATCATCTGCTCTAAAGACGTGCACTTAAAATAAGTTTTGTAAACCTATAGAAATTTGCCTGCATACATGTTTGTTTTCTTTGCAAAATTTGAATATATTTTTTAAATGATGTCTGGAAAATGAAAAAAGTAGCCAGTTCCAGTTTAAACAGGTTAGTAATTCGAAAGTGATAAATCTTTGTATCTTTTTTAAAAACGATGTTTAGTCCCCACTTGCACACTTGAGTGTACTTGTGAAAAGAAATTGTGAAATAGAGCACTTTTGAGTACACTATGGTGTACTTTTTTCATGTGGAATATACATATAAAAACTTTTTCAATAATTATGAAATGGGTGGAAACTGGTGTATTTAGTTTCTGAACTGTAGTTTTACATATTTATAGGTAAGGTGTGTGTTTTTTATAGTGCTGTCAAATGATTAATCGCGAATAATCGCATCCAAAATAAAAGTTTTGCTTTACATAATATATTTATATGTACTGTGTATATTTATTAAGTATATATAAATACTAGTGGTGGGCCGTTATCGGCCGTACTCTTATCGCGCGATAAAAAAAATATCACCGTTAATCTATTCTCAAAGTCGGGTTGGAGTCTATACTACAAGCTATGGTGACTTTCACCTGTAGCGCGGATGTATAGCCGAATTACACTGTAGCCTTATTCAGACAGGACTAGTTTTCTAAACTTACTGTATGTGTGAGCTTCGATCCTTATCACCTGTCATATACCGTTTGGAACGCATTGGTATTAGCTGTACGGAACCGCCGCGCTGACAGACTTGTGCGTCACGTGCGCGTTGTGTTTGTTTATCCTAAAGCGTCTGATCGCGGCTGCGGATAAATGCACTTTCTAATGCTTTTATACACAACAGTTGTTTTCAGAGCAGAGCAAAACATCTGATATATCGAAAGAGATCCGTGCATTAGTCTGAATGCAGCCTGTTAAAGCTGCCACT
>JAUCMU010000063.1:2980148-3003368 GCA_032275025.1 Enteromius treurensis | reverse complement strand
TGAATAACATTATGTGACCACAGAGAAGCAAGATAATATGACACACTGACGTAATGAATATGCAAATTGATATATGATGTCATCTAGCAATCTAAAGCGGGGTTTAAATCGGATGTGTGGAAGGTTTAATCATTTTTTAAGTTCCTGTTTTAAAGTTTACAGATAGATGGCTAACGTGTGTGTGCCATTGATATGTTCAGCGTTTATCTAAACTGTTTAATAAACACTTTTCGAGCCTCTTAATTGGTTTAGTTTTTTATATAAATGATTCAATAAATACCGTACCGTGAAATTTTGATACCGTTACATCCCTATTGTTAATTTTAAACACTTGCTGCTTAATATTCTGTGGAAACTGCAATGCATTTTTTTTCAAGGTTCTTTGCTCAGCGTTTATTTGAAATTCAAATCCTTTGTAAGATTCTAAATGTCTTTACTGTCACTTTAAATCATTGTAATGCATCCTTGCTGGATAAAAGTATTAATGTCTAAATATTTTACTGACCCCAAACTTTAAAACGGCAGTGTATTATTTTGAATGTGTTATTTTATAAGTGCAAACGTTGCTTTGTGTTATTTCCATAACTGTACTGTGGTAAAACTGATGCATCTTTGCTGATGTTGTCGTCCCGGCTGATTTTTTAGGTGATGACTGTAAAGGAAAACAGCACATGGAAATGCGCACGGAGCACAAACGCTATTCCTACACCCACCATGTATATGCAGCCTTGTGGGCCCTTGTGTCTTACACAGGTTAAACACCTTCAGATCTTTACACTCTTTCCCGGTAGACGCCGACTTCAGACTTTCATCTAGTAGAGATACCTTTGTGTGTCTTTCACCATTTATGTTTTTCACCCTGTAATGTAAGACAGTGAAAGGTCGCAGGATGTTGTCTGATTGTGTTCTGTTTTGATGGTACGCACCCAGGTCACGGGTTTCTGCGGGTTTGCCGAGGTTTCGGCTCGGCCGGTGCGTTTGTGACCCGGAAGCTGAAGTCCGTTCTGTGGTTGGCAGTGTGTTCTCCAGGTCGATATAAATTCAGACTCCAGCATGTCTCTTTTGCTTTCTTCTTTCCCTCATATCAGTGTGGCTTGTTAGACTTTCTTGTATTTGACTTGATGGTTTCTCAAGCAGAGTGAACCCACATCACTTCTCTCTGAACACTCAAATCATTATAACCAGCACTTCCTTTTCTTAGCTTCTCAGCTGCGGTGGTTCGAGTCCATCCGTCTCCGTTTCTGAATCTTTGACTAATAATTATCTTCTCTAAATCATTAAAACCTGCCACTTGGAGCAGCTTGTACTCCATATATAAAGCTTCCTCCTCTGGTCCGAACAGGGAAAGCAGCGACTGGCGCCTTCTGGTGGCTGGGAACAGGATGGTACCAGCTGGTCGCACTCATGTCTCTGATCAATGTCTTTCTTCTCACCAGGTAAAAATGTGATGTATTTAATCCTTAATATTAATGTTGTTGTTTTTTCATTTGCAATGCACTATGATCATGTGATCTGCTGCTACTGCTGTTGTTGTTTAGGTGGGGGTTTTCTTCAGAATGCAAGTGTGCAGATGATAAATGTCTTTTTTTTTCTCTGTCTTTCAGGTGTCTGCCCAAACTACTGAGGCTCCTTCTGTTTCTGCTGCCCTTACTACTGCTGTTCGGTGAGATTTCTATTGGACTGATTTGCGACGCTGCCATAAAGGAGTATTATGTTTAGTGTTAAATAAATGAATGTAATTTAAGCACCTGTTAGATGCTGTATAAATAAAAAAAAACACACTTGCAGTGCATCCTTCTGTTACATGTACTTACATAAAGGAAAGGCTTTTGCTTTAGCTTTACTTGTACATGTGAACATGGATTTTCTTCATGATAAAGGTCCTTCACAGATAGATACACCCAGTCTCTTCCTGTTGTTCATGTGCTGACAACAAGAAAAAGTAACCGGATTTGCTTGTTTAGCTGATGATGCACGAGTTGAAAGCAGATTGATTAGATATACGCCATCAATGTTTGTCCCATAGTAATGGATGGCACTACAACCTTCAAAATGAATCAATAGATTGAAATTAAAACACTTTGCACTATAAAGTTAATCACTAGAGTCATACTAGTACATTCAATGTTTGTTTATACTTCTCTAACTGTTATATTTGCATTTTTTTTAAATGTGCATTGACATTTTGCTTGCTTGCTTGTCATCGTAAGTGTTGCACATTTTTCACTTGTATTTAAAAACCGATGCTGTAAGCTACCTGTGGTCATCAAAAGAGTTATACGTAATACATCTAAGTTAAAGCACTTAAAATACTTATATGGTAGCCTCCAGTAGTCCTCGTTGAGTCTAATATACAGAGACAAGTTATATTAAAAGCAGGCTTTGTTGTTGCAATTCGTTTTGGTGACACTAGTGGCACAGAAACTGTTGTTACGATCCAAACATTCTTTCACCAAACCACTGGCGCTTGTGATCAACCACAGTTGTGCAATCAACCGTAGTTATACCCAGATGGTTTTGTTTACTCTATTGATTGCTTTCACACTTATTCAGGATCGCAGAATAATCGACATAACCTCTTTGCGGGGGTTCTTTTATTTTTCTCTGTTTACAGGATTATGGTACTTCGGTCCGCCCATCGCTCTGTCCTTCCTTCCAGCTGTAAACCTCACAGAGTGGAAAACAGCAGTCACTTCTTTCGCATCACTTCCTCCACTCCCTTCTCTTCCCTCTTTTCCCGCATTACCTTCTTTCACAAAAGAGCCACTGGCTATAGAAGAACACATCTCTCCTTCGGTGGTCTCACAGGTAATGAACCAAGACCAGTCGGTGATATGTTGACTCAGATCTGATTTTTAATCAATCAGCAAAAAAACAACAACTTTTAAACACTTTCAGGCCGCGTCAGAGACCATTAACGGAGAGCGTTTGGCTCGGCTGGAGCAGCGTGTGGCGGCGCTGTGGGAAAGCATCCAGCAGGGGGAGCTGAAGGCTAGACGGCAGCATGAGGAGGCCGTGGGTTTGGTTCAGACCCTTCAGGACCAGATGAACACACAGACAGACAGAGGGAGTCTCAGCCTGTGGGTCTCTCAGCTCCTGGAGCCCAAGTTCACTGCGCTCAAGGGAGAGATTGAGAGAGCAGCGGTCAGCAGGGCAGAGGTCAGAACGAGTGCTCGACTTACACTTTACCCATAACGTTTTGTGCTTCGTTTTAGTTTGTTTTGATCTTTAGTTATGTTCAAGCAAGAAATATTTTGTGGGACTGTCCTGCTTTTAATAATATTATCAACAATTTCTTTTAAAATTGCATTATATAAAAAAAAATTAAAATACAAAAACTAAACTAAAATGTGTTTCAGAAGTATTTTTCCATTAATTTTAATATATATATATATAGATATAGATATAAAAATATAATATTTTGCCATCACTGTTGCCTTTGAAGCTGATGGCTTTAAAAATAAATACTAAAGAAGTAAAAAAAAAAAAAAATACATGAATAAACATGGAAGCATATGTATGGGAGCATCATATTTAATGCTATTATCCATTATTATTTTTAGAAGTTTATTTGTTAGATATTTTTTAGATTTTATTTTTTTTATCCTGGCAAATTTGACAGTTTCTTTCTATCACACAACAAAATTAAAGATTTTATTTATTTTTTATAATGCTGTTGTTTAAAAAGATCAATTGTATTTTTTAGCTATGAATATATGGAGATAAAGTAAACTTAAAATAATAAAAAAAAAATAAATAGAAGCATATTTTAAAGTCCTGCTTTTGATTTTACTAGGCATTTATTTAATCCAGAAATGTTATTAATGTTTTTAAAAGATTCCCGTGGAAATGTCTTGCTTCTCTTTCAAAGGTTAATCTATCAGTGTTTTATCATCGTGTTATTTACTCTTCCAGACTGAGGAAGAGCATGTGCAGCATCAGACGGGTTTTGAAGCTCGACTGGCCGAGCTGGAGCTCCTGCTGAAGAGTCTGAACACTAGAACAGAGGTATAAACACACTCTTCTGAGCTTTTCGGGACAGTTTAGAGACTGTTCTTCCATGTCCTCAGACTTAGAAATTATTTGTTGCTTTGTCGCTGTTCATCACTACAAATTCTTTAACGAAATTAAACATAATGAAATTCAACAAATAATACTTGAATATATTCAGAATGCCATATACTGCTGTTCAAAGGTTTGGTGTCCATTAGAGTCTTATGCTCACCAGGGTAATATTGTTGAATATTATTACAAATTAATAATAATCGTTTTCTATTTGAATATATTTTCAAATGCAATTTATTTGTGTGATGAAAGATGAGTTTTCAGCATCATTACTCCAGTCTTCAGAGTCACGTGATCCTTCAGAAATCACTAATAATTTGCTCCTCATTAAACATTTTTATTACTGTTTTTACTGACATTTTTGATCAGCATAATGCAACCTTGTCCTACTAATTTTTTTTTTTTTTTATGTCGTATTATTTTATTTTAAACAGATTTTTATGTTGTTGTTTTTTTTTATATATATATATATATTATTGATTCTACTCATTTATTTAACTCTGTCTTCTTCTTTTTTCTTTTGAAGCACATCCATCTAACACAGCAGGCTCCGGTACAGGCTCCTGTCAGGTAGACCTCCTAATAAATCACCAGCTGAAGTCGTTGTTTCAGACTCCTCCGGTCTCAGTATTAATGTCTGCTTGTGTGTTTCTTGCCGCAGTGTTGGAGTCTCTCAGGAGAAGCATGATGCTTTGCTCACTGAGGTTCAGAGGCTGGAAGCAGAGCTGGGCCGCATCAGAGGAGACCTGCAAGGAGTGATGGGATGTAAAGGCAAATGCGACCGACTCGACACCATACATGAAACCGTAGGTGGTGGTGTTTTTTTTATGGCACATAAAAAATCTGGCTTTTTTTCTCTTTTGTTATTGATATAATTTGTTTGGCAGGTGTCAGCGCAGGTGAAGGAGCAGTTGTACGCTCTGTTGTACGGTCGTGACCGAGGTGAAGCAGAGATTCCCGAGCCGCTGCTGCCCTGGCTGGCGTCTCAGTACACGCGCTCCTCTGACCTCACCGCGACCCTCATGACCCTGGAGCGCAGCATTCTGGGAAATCTGTCCCTGCAGCTGCAGGAGAGCAAGCAGCAGCAGTTCTCGGCTGAAACAGTTACTCAGACTGTCGCTCACACCGCCGGGGCTGCTGGGATGTCTGAGGAGGTACAACTGCTGTCGTTTTGTTAAACACTAGGGATTTAAAGTTTGATCAAATTAATACTTTTATTCTGAAAGGATACGTTCGATTGATCAAAAGTAATAATAAAGACACACCAATGTCATTTAAATCTCTGCGTTTCTTTTCGATTTCTCAGCAAGTCCAGCTGATCGTGCAGCGTGCGCTGAAGCTGTATTCCGAGGATCGCACCGGACAGGTGGACTACGCTCTGGAGTCTGGAGGTGAGTGCAGCTACAAAACACACAACCCGTATAAACACCACTCACACTTTAAAGAGGTTACATGAGACTGGTGTGTGTGTGCAGGTGGCAGTATCCTCAGCACACGCTGCTCTGAGACCTACGAGACTAAAACAGCACTGATGAGCCTGTTTGGTATCCCGCTCTGGTACTTCTCGCAGTCGCCCCGGGTGGTCATCCAGGTAAAACCTCAAACGGCACAATAGCTGTGAGCGATCACCTGAAGCAGCGTCGTCATGTGTATCAGTAAATGCCACTTTTAATTTAAACTGAAGAAAACATTTGGTCAAAAGCTGTAATTTGTGTCTGCTTTACAGCCGGACATGTACCCAGGAAACTGCTGGGCGTTTAAAGGCTCCCAAGGCTACCTGGTGATCAGGCTCTCTTTAAGCATGGTCCCTACCTCCTTCTGCCTGGAGCACGTTCCCAAAAGCCTCTCTCCTTCTGGAAACATCAGCAGCGCACCGCGCCGATTCGCTGTCTATGTAAGAATGCGCACACTGAGTGTGTACTTGCATACAGTATATTTACGGCTGTTTATGCTAAAGCCCCATGTGTTTTTGTGTGAAGAGGTGGTGTCTAGTCTCATGTTGTGCAGCTTGTAAGCCTTGCTGTCTGTATCCACAGGGATTGGATGATGAATACCAGGAGGAAGGGAAGCTGCTGGGAGACTACACCTATCAAGAAGATGGAGAATCACTCCAGATCTTCCCAGTTATGGTAAAATATGTACATGGGTTTTTCCTCAAAAAACGTTTAATTTAATTGCAATTTTGTTTTTCTGAGCCAAAGTTAAATAAAAGTGCGTTTTTATTTTGGGCCTGATTCTGCATTGCATGTATCTATTTTTAGGGGAAGTTATCCCAGCATGCATTGCAACAAGCTAGTAGTAAAATCAAGAGTTATTAGCTCAGCAGTATGCTGCTTTGAAACTATGGTGAAACAAATCTTTATGTTCCACGCTGTTTACTAGCTTTTGGAATAAAGCTTGCATTCTGACCATGTTTCACTTTGTTGTTGTTTTTTTCCCAGGAGAAGAACGACAAGGCCTTTCAGATCATTGAGATGCGAGTGCTGTCGAACTGGGGTCATCCCGAATACACCTGCCTGTATCGCTTCAGAGTTCACGGCAGATCTCACACCCCGTAATCAGGCCCGTTGTATAACCCTTTATGTACATACAGGAAAAACACTCAGACTCTGATGCACAGCACCGACGAAACTGGGCTCGTTAGACACATTTTTAAGACTCTAAAACGAATGATGGCCGAAACGGAGTTACAAGGAGCACAGCGGGAAAGAGCAACACGTTTAAGCTAAGGATTGCCACTCATTCCCATTCTCCCAGATCCCTGTTCTTGCACTGATTCATGCGGCCATGCGGCCGGGCCCTGTGTTACGCTCCTGCCCCATGCGCTCTCACCCGTAGAGGTATCTGTGCCTTCAGACACAACACGCTTCTCTCATTCTGTGTACCGTGTTTAGTTTTTCTCTTTGTTTTCTGAATGTACAGAGAGGAGTATAGTTCAGGAAGCTGGACTTCAGCCACGTCCACTGGCCACTGCCGTGTGAGGTGGCCATCAGCTATAAGAGGGAGTATTTGTTCGTTTATAAAACCTTCACCAAACCACTAAATCTCACCAAACCTAACGAGAATGTGTCTGGGTCATGTTTTACCGCAAATCATTTACTAACTTAATCCTATTTTAGGGCTAATAAGATTTGTTTTTGCATTGTTTTTCTTTTTTAATTTTTTTTTCTCTCATTAAGATAATTTGCATTGATTTAATGCAAAAAAAGTATTATTTAAACCATTTTATTATTTTATTTTTTTTTACATTGTAATTGCATTTGTTTCACTTCTTTTTAAATTTTACTCATTTGAATTAGTTTTTATTTTAATACAGATTAAAAAATACTGTAATACATAAATTTTGCAATATTATTAAGAGTTGAAATACTTGAATAATTTAAATATATAAATATATATATATATATATATATATTAGCGTTTATCATTTTTAACAGGGTGGAATATGACCCAGGCAAGCTTTCACCCAACAGGCACTTCATTTCATGCTTTTTTTATTTTTATTTTTTTTAAGGGTTTTTTTTGTTTTGTTTTTATATTAAGAAATAAACTCATAAACAGCCATAAATTGCAGGAGACCCTGGTTTGACCTCATATGGTTTCTCCAGAGAAAGGAATGAAAGTTTATGGACTGTGTGCGGACTAATATGTGTACATTTGAACAAAACTGGACATAAAACACACTTGTTTGTTTCTCTCGTCAGTAGTCATATCACAGTCATGATTCGCTGCAGGAATGTAACTTATTGTAATTAGACCTTTTTAATCGACTTATATCAGTGTTTATTTTACACTAAGAGGTGCGCCCTGTTGTGGTCATCTTTTTCCTTTTTTGTGTTTTTAAGCATTTTAGTTCAAGTAGACAATGCACTGTTATGTCTTTATAAAGGAAATGTAAGTTGCACAAGTCCTATGCGAGTCGTTGGATGTGTTTGAGAAGTCGGCGTCGTCAACGCTATGTTGACCTCGAGGAGCCGTTTGTAAAATACTATTGATTTGTTTATGACTATTTATTTTATGGAAGTAGGACTTTGTGCAGTGTGTTTTTGTAAAATGCTTTTTAGTGCATATTGGTCTGTTTCTATTTAGTTTTTTTTTTTTTTTTGCTGTTACAAATGGCTACATTACTATGAATTGTACCAGTAAAGAATTTTAATTTTGATGGTATTTTTTGTTGCTGTTTATTTATTTAATGTGATTGGTGGGTTAAAAGTTGAGTTAAAATTAGTTCACCTAAAAAACAAATTTTTATTTAAAAAAAATAATAATTTTATGGAAGAGTGAATGTCACGCCTGCCTGGAAGCATGTGAGGGTGAGTATTGTGAAGGACTCATTATCTTTTTTTAATTTATGTAAACTTAATTTTACTGCAGTTTCTGTATTATCCAGTGATATTACAGTTGAACTTCAGATAAGTCAAAATCCATGCCCAAGACATGTTTGAGAGTTAATCACGGCCAACATGGTCATCATTCTGCTCCGCCCCTTTTACATATTGCTCTTTTGTCATTTGCAGTTCAAACACGTTCCTGCATCTCAGTTCTGTGGTTCAAAGAGAGGTTATAAAAAACAATATTTCAACATCAATTTATCAATAATACATATGCATTTGTGAAGCAAATGCATATGAACTTAGACACTTTTTATAAAGCCTCACTTAAGCTGGAGAAATGTTTAGAAATGTTTAGCATTATTAAATCAAATATATATATATATGTATGTGTGTGCTTGTATGTATGTATGTATGTATATATATATATATACATCAGTGTTGTCAAATGATTAATCACGATTACATATATATATATATATAAATGTAATGTGTATGTTTTATATATATATATATATATACGCATATACAGAATTGAAAATATTTGCAATGCAAATTATTTTGGATGGGAATAATCATTTGACAGCACTAATATACATACATATTAGTAGCTACTAATGGTTTCCGTTTTCATTTAATATAGATAAATAAAGAACTCTTAACAGAGAGTCATATGAAAAATATTTTAAAAACTAAATCTATGCACACAATAATCTATCATTAGATTTGTAAATATTAGGCATATCTTCGGATATGTCCCGTGACCTGCCCCTCGCTGTTACCTCTCTCCGCCGCTGGAGAGCAGCACGATCAGCTGCTGTTGTGCTCCGTGTGCGTGGTTGCGCTATATGTGGGTTGCGACCTCAAAAGTTCTCAAATTCGCATTATTTATTGATATTTTCTGCCAAGTTGCGCATGCGCACTGTGCTTTAAGCGCCAAATACTTTCTCTCTTCTGGTCATCCACCTTTCTTCCCCGTTCATTCACGTGCTGAACTCAACTCGTGTGCTTGTGGTCCAGATGCATTTTTTTTTTGCAGAAAGCCAATTATAGGTTTCAACCCCGACTAAAGTATTTATTTATTCATTAAATGGAAATGTTTGTTGCTGTTTTTTTAAAAGTAATTTTTAAATTGTCCTTGTCACAGTGTAATTATACATTTAAGTGCGGAGTAATATTAGCATAATTAACTGCATGTCCTTAGGTTAGGGTTTGCCTTAAATTTACTATTATAATAGTGTTATAATAATAGTGTTGTTATAATAGCAAGTAACCTACATGCAACATCCCCAATAAAAAAACCTTTTGACCATTAAAACGATTAAAAATGATTTCTGTAGTGTGTTTTGGGAGACATTCCATGAGGATGTATTGGTTCAGCAATAGAAAGAGGCGCGCGGAAAGCCTCCTCCACAGCATCGCAGCGAGGGCTCTGTGGCTGCGCATCTCTGTTGAAGCTGTTAATGGGCGGTCTTACTCCGCGCCACGCAGTTTGTCACTGGACAGCGGCACCAGTTGCGTTTCTCTCTCTCCGTGGGCAGAATGTCTCATGGAGGAGTTTTGGATGCGTCTGTGAACATCCACAGGTAGTTACACAGTCTGTTTCGCCGGCTCCACTTTTGCATTTTCCTCGCGGAAGCGTATAATCGATTCGGACTCGATTTTGGGGGTTTGTGTCTAATGCACTGAGCCGTGCATGCACATTTGTTTTGTTTTAGTTGTTTGCAGAACACCGCGGACTGTGCAATTAACCACAGGCTAGCGATGCTCGTTTGTAAACCTTTGCATTAAGTTTTCGGTGGGAAAAAACAAACAAAAGCAAAACAACGCTAGGATTTTATTGATTTTATACAATGGCAAGCGATTTGAAGCCTCGGTTGTGTGTGATGAAGAAAGGAGAGAACGGCTATGGGTTTCATCTGCACGGAGAGAAAGGAAAAACTGGACAGTACATACGGAAAGTGGAGCGCGCGTCCCCGGCGGAGGCATCGGGACTGCGCGCGGGTGACCGTGTGGTAGAGGTGAACGGCGAGAACGTGGAGAGAGAGACACACCACCAGGTACATCACACACCTGTGCTGATCTCACACGAGAGATCACCTTACACTGGCTGTCATGCGTGGGTTTATGCGATATATAGAGCCTACACACTCTTAAAAATAAAGGTTCTTATTGGCGCCAAACAACCTTTACCTCATGGAACCTTTTCATTCCACGAAAGGTTCGTAACAGTGTAACAATGTTCTTTTGGATTATTAAAATGTTCTTCACTACAAAAAAGGTCTGAAAGGTCCTTTGGGGAACCAAAACTGTTTCTTGGCTGTGATGCACCCCCTTGAAGCTTCATTTTTTTAAGAGCGTAATCTAGTACTTACCCCAGTGTGTAAAAATGCTCTCTGAGGTAATTAAACATCGAATATATTTTCGCGGGGTTTCAGACACAGGACTTAGACTGAGCCAGGATTAAGGCTATGGTTCAATTAGGCCATTTAAATATTTTTTTATAAACTTTTTTATAAATAAAAAAAAACATTACCGGTGTTCATCTTGAGACAAAACAAAGAAATTCATATATATTAGGATCAATCAGTGCTATTTTTTTTTTTTTTTTTTTTTTTTTTTTTTTGAAACAGCTCAGACTTGCGTCTGGGACAAATTTTTTGGAACCGGTGGATAATTAATTAATTATAGTTAATTATTATATATAAGTTAGGGGTGAGTTAGTTGGCTTAAAATGTAAGTTTTCTCAAATGTTCATGTTTTACACTGTAATTAATAGTTGGATTTAGTAAGTGAGGATGTGTTTATTGATCAAAGGTGACAGTAAAAACATAACGTTACAAAAGATTTGATTTTAAATGAATGCTGTCCTTTTGAACTTTTTATTCTTTAAAATATTAATATATATATTAACATATTGGGAAATATATATCATAGTTTCCACAAAAACGTTAAGGAGCACAACTGTCTTCATCATAAATAATAGTAAGAATTGTTTCTTGCGCAGCAAATCGTCATATCAGAATCATTTCTGAGGGATCGTGAGACACTGAACACTGGAGTAAAGATGCTGAACATTCAGCTTTGCATCACAAACATTTTGATCTAGCGTATTTGTAATTTATAAACTGCAGTTGGTCTATTATTTTTGTTTAAAATATAAATTGTGACTCTGTACGAATATCCAAAAAAAACTTAAATTTCATGCAAAAGGCAGTACCGAAGGGGAAAGAAACAGCCTCAATGAAACTCCCTCAGCATCGTTTTAAAGCATCCCAGGTTGCACCTTGTAAAGTTGAGTAGTTGGGATCTAGTCAGAGAAGCTCTTATAGCCTAAGCTTTTTATTCAGACACACTAACATGGTGCGTATGTTGAAGTCATGTATGTTGGCAGGTGTGCAGTTCCAGTTTTGACAGGGCGATCAAACAACACGGTATGAATGTAAGGAAAGTGTGCCATCCTAACTTTCTCTTATACTCAGGTGGTGCAGCGGATCAAAGCCGTGGAACATGAGACCAGACTTCTGGTGGTTGACCGAGAGACTGACGAGTACTTTCGTAGCCTGCGTCTCAACTGCACGGAGGAAATGGCCATCCGGATGAGCCCTGCAGCCACGACCCCTTCACCTTCACCGTCCACCAGTAAACAGGGCAATGGCTCGGTGTCCAAACGACCCGAGATCTCCAAACCCATCAGAAAACCTCCCTCACGAGCTCCTAAGAAGGTATGCATCCATTCAGACGCCTGAGAGTCACTCTCGCTTGAAATGAGTCAAAATGCCACCGTATATGATCCTATAATGCTGTTCCTCCTGCAGTGACGGAACTGAAGAGCCGCTGTTATGCACATGCGTGAACCGAGCACTTAACTTCAATTCTTGATTTTTTTTTTATGGTTTCTCATTGCTCGTGTAAAAAGGTGAGCCGATGAAGACTAGTTTATTCACTTGATATGCTACAAACAGGTAAAACATCCACTGGGGTATTCATTTTAAGCTCCTTGAGAAGATTTTTTATTCTCATGTGGTTCTTCTATGACATCACTTTTGGAACCTTTGTTTTTGAAGAGTGTAGAACCTTTCGATTAACCCACGCTGTTGGCCCTTCTCCGTTCATATATAAACGAGTGTCTCTGCATCATGAAATACAGTGAACATCTGGATGTCCTAGGACAGCTGACCTGGGTGATGTCATCACTTATAACTAGTTCTCACAGACTGTTTATGTAGTGGTTATCGGTTAGTGCTGCAATAATTATTAATGTGAGTTTAAAACAATATAATGAGTTAAGTGAGTATCTTAGATATTATCTGGTTGGCTCTGGCGTGGTTGGTCAGTGTCCAAAATGTGAAGCTGGATTGGTTTTGTAGTAAATGAGTGTCTCCAGTACATTAGCCTGTTTCCCGTGCCTTACTCATTCAAGAACATTCATTTGAAATGGATTAAAGAGCTAGTTTTGTTCCTGAAAAAGCACCATATATTTATTTCGGTTAATGATTATGTTGCACAGTGCTTCTCACAATGCATATCATTTCAGTTTAAATACTGTGTATGTACAAACTCATTTTCCTTGAAGTGAATTAGTTTTTGGTTTGCATTAATAACGTGGTTGCTAGGAATGGTTGTGAGGATGTTCTGTTCTGGATGGTGTTTATTTGCTCGGATCAAAAGTCTTGTAATGTTTTCCAGCCAAAATGGTTTAGTCTGATGGCATAGCACATCTCTCTTCAACAAGACACATGCCTTGATGAGTCATTTATGTCTTTAACACAAACATTTCTGGATAGGTTAATTGCTCAAGTGTATAATACCAAGGGTCATAGGTTTGTTCAGCCATTAAAAGTGTGATTTTTAACATCTGTTAGCAAGTGTTAATAGATCATTTTTGGAGAGGCATCGCAAAAACCGCCGCCGTTCGACTGTTAATGTAATATTTGTATAAGATCTCAAATATTATATTTGTCTTTTTTGAGCCTAATGCATACATCCAACATCTGCTCTCGCTTAAAGCCCACTTTCCTAATGGGTTTGCATAATTCACTGCTGTTTCAACGAGACGGAGTGGAGTGGGATACATGTGAGTGGGTGTGTAACAGCCACATGTGTGCGGTAATGTTAAAGATGACATTAAAGCTGTTGACATCGCAGCAGCCCACCGGGTTTGTGATCTCTATCAGAAGATGAACAGAGCAGAGCTACATGGGAGAACAGCTGCAGATCGTAGCCTTCACTGGTGAAGCACTTGACTTGACTCAAAGATTTAGATCCCTTTTTGGCAATCCGACCCGAATCGAATAAAATGCGAAGAGAAACCTTGGACGATGAATGTAGGATGCAGTAAAATTGTCTCATTTCCCCTCAAAATCATACTTTTCTTTTGATTTCGGAGTGATGCATGACCTGAAGATGTTCTCCATGGCTTTTAAATCACTCGTGCATGGGTGTTGCTTTATGGTGCGTTAGATATGTAACAAGTTCAAATCAATGTTTTGGATTTCGTGCTATTCTAAGAACGGAATGGAAGCGTAAACGTTCCGTTTGGAACTTTAACATGTTCTCATGAAGCCTGTTTTGGTTCTAATTTTAACATTTGTTTTCGTAATATACATTCTGATAAACTTAAAGTTTAACTGAACTGTGTAGGGGGATATTTTCCAGTTTTTAAGAAGGACCTCTTAATTTAAAGCCTGTGGAAATTTTCTACAGGCTGTCCGGTAATAATAGTTTTTGGATTTGGTGATTGGAAAAGCCATATTCTGATGTTCCAAAACCACTCTAATTGTGTTTAGCCATGTGTATGTGGGATGTCTTCCTGTACAGTGGCTCATATTATTGCCCATACAGACCTATCATTGGACTTGATGATTCCCCTGAGTGTTTAACAGTTGCTTGTATTGAAACCATCCATTGACTTTCTCCAGACGTCTGTAGACCGTAGGAAAGTGATGACTCATGAAACCATACTCTCTTTAGAACATTGCTCATTGCATCATCTACACAATAGTTTAAAAGTTTGGTGTTAGTATAATTTTTAGAATATATATTGTATAAAATAACAGCAAATCACTTATGACGTGCCCCGAACAAAAATGTGGCCACCAACAATTCTACATGTGACAACTAACCCCGGTGTTACATGACCTCATGCTGCGTCTTCAGGACAGTTCGTATTTGAAAATAGGACATTAGGAAGCACTTAGACATTATAAAACTTTTCAGGCAGGAAACAGAGGCTGTCTTTGGAAGCAGAGGAGTTGTGTGTGTGTGTGTGTTTGAGGTGATATGGGAGTCCTGAGCCATAAAGGAAGGGGTCCTAGGAAGGGGTAGAAACCTTAAACTCGCAGCGCTTGAAGAGGGTTTGAGTGAACCACACTCACAGAAATACATGTAGCCTTTGTAATCAAGGCAAGGGAGTCCAAACGTAACAAGCATGGAATGTTTCACAGATATTATTAAAAAAACAGTCATAAATACAGCAAGTAAAATAAATGAAAATGAAATTAGCACATGGATATTATTCCAATGAGCAAAACACTAAGTGTGTACTTTAGAAATTTGATGGCGTATGTTTGTTTAGTTTTATTTATTGTTTTACATAATGCTTTTGGTTATTGTTTATTTTTATTTGGTTGTTTGCGTAGTTATTGTTTTATGTTTTATTTACATATTTTTAAATTATTTGTATTTTTATTTATAGTTTTTTTCTTCGCTGTTGTATTATTTATTGTTGTATATTTTATTTTTATTTACATATTTTTAAATTATTTGTGTTTTATTTATTGTTTTTGTTTTGCTGTTGTTTTATTTATTGTTTTATATTTTATTTTTTATTTAAATATTTTTAAATTATTTGTGTTTTTATTTATTGTTTTTGTTTTGCTGTTGTTTTATTTATTGTTTTATTTTTGAATACAATCCATAAATAAACGTGGGAGTTTTTTTTAAATTTATTTAAGAACACTGTTCTGAAATATACATTTAATTCCCCACCAGAGTAAGTGCTTATTATTATTGGCCTTTTAACATTTTCTTCATACTCAGCAAATTGTCAGCAATCCGAGAAGGCATTTGGACTTCTTACATCTTTCCTTTTCCCTTTCAGTTTTTCCTTCAGGGAGCTCTGGGAAAAGTTACATGCAGAGGAAAGCGTTGTGAATAGTGATCCAGAGGATCCTTTGTACGGATCTTCCACAGCGCTTTATAAATATTTGACGATTTAAGGGCTGTTATTTGTCCCTGTTTTTCCAGAGAAGCCCTTTCTCCAGCTGTTACTCATATGGAGGAATTACATGATCATCTGAAGCTGTTCTCAAGATGTCCGGGGGTTTCACAATCTACCGAATGTTCATAAACCAGTGCACTGAACAAGCAGTGGGATACTTAGAAACAGCCCCGTTCCCATGCTTAGCTAATTGGCGCTGAGATAGTCTGGCTTTGATTTGTGACCCTCAAACTCCGTTCAACTGTCACATGCAAGACAGCAGCCTGAACATGTTACTCAACACTTCAGCACGATGACAGCGCTGGGTCTTTTCTATATTTCCACGTTTTCTAAACGATCTAGTCATTTTCTCCAGTAACTGATAAACCTTAAGAAAACAGATCTGTGAGCTCAGAGGCTGTTAATTGATTGCACATCCTTCCTATGCTATACAGGTTCACATTAATTTAGCTTATTTTTCAAATAATTATTTAATAGTGGAATTGTGTTAGAAAAACTACATTACCCATAATGCTGTACAGAAAATTCCACCAATCAGAGAATCGCCGAGAACAAATTAGCCCCGCCCACTCATGAAGCTCCACGAAATCATATAATTACATTTAAATACAAATATACTGATTCTGAAGATCACATCAGCAATCTTTTAGTTAATAGCAGTGCAGTCAAATAATTAATCATGATAAATCACAACCAAAATTAAAGTTTTTATTTACATAATATGAGTGTGCACTGTGTATATTGAAACACATGCATGTTTATATTTAAGAAAAATATCTTGTGTAAATATCAAAAATATTAATTTTAATATAAAATATAATTATAAAAACATTTTACTGTAAATATTTTCAAAATATATACTGTATGTGTGTGTGTTTATATATACATAATAAATAAACCATATACATACATACATTATTTTAACAAGAAGTTTTACTTTGAAGCTTTAAAAGTTGGCGTGCACCAATGCACTCGATTGACTAATTAAGGGAGTCTTAAAGAGACAGTTCACCTAAAAATGAAAAGTCATTATTTGTTTACCCTAATGTACTTTCAAACCATATTTGTGCAACAGAAAAGACGATATTAAAAAACAAAAACAATGTTTTGTTTAGTCACGAAAGTCAAAGAGGTGCAATTGTGTATTGGACCCCGTTGACTTTTCTCTTCAGCGGTTAAATGAAGTCTTAAAGGTTTGGAAGGACTTGAGGGTGAGAAAATTATGATACAGTTTGATTTTGTGCGTTAAATATCACTTAAACATGGAGAATCATGTGAAAATCTTCCCCACAATCCACTTTCAAGTCAAGTTCAAGGCTGCGGAGCGAGGTCGTTTAAGAGAGTTAAATACACTTCGCTGGTCCCGCGGTGTTGACAGTCATCTGGGTCAGAGAACGTGAGATCTGGAGCGATGCTGGACTGACCTACTTCCACACGCGCTCGTGATGAATGCCGGAGATCGAAACGGATCCCGAAGTCTCCGGTTCTCCAACCTCCTTTTCTCCTGCTGGCATAAATGAAACCATGTGCTTCGGCATCGCACATCTGTCCAAACAAACAGGATCAGACCTAATGTTTGAGTTCCAAGAGATGTGTGAGGAGGATAAACTCCGGCCTAGATAGTCATGGCATACGGATCACCTGAGTGTAATAATAACGTCCAGGAGCTGAGAGGCTGCTTTTGGTTTGGTGTGTTGAAACATTAGCATCATGGGAAAGTTTGACCTGCAGGTAAAGGTTCGTATGACAGCCAGCGTTTGCATGTCTGTGTACTTGAACACCAGTCAGTGTGCTTGGTTGATTAGTGGACTAATATCCCTGTAGACATGTGCACCAGCCAAACCTGCTCTTAAAGGCAATTTTGGCTCCGTATTTCCATGGCAACTAACTGAAAGTTATGCGCTTTCGATTGCAATGCGCTGGTGTGCGGTTTCACCTAATAAAAGCGATTCCTATGTGGTCCTGTATTGTTTTTGTTGCCTCTCTGCTCTGTTGGACAGAGTGTTTTTGGTTTGACTCATCACATTTTGGCTGCATTATGCCGTTTGGAATCGTCTGTCTTGTATAAATATGTTTGTTGTGATGCCTGAAGTCAAACAGCCTTATGAAATTACAGCTTTTTAAAGTTCAGCTGCTTACAGTATTGTACTTAGTATAATAGTGATGCTGTAGTGATAATGAAATGTAAACAAATGCTTATATACAGTATACATACATACTATGTGCGCGTGTGTGGAAAATGAAAAACATTTCAAATATTAATATTTAGAATATTAGAATAATTATATTATTTAATTTAATAATAATAATTAATAACAAATATTATTATTTTATAATAATAACAATCTAACTTCTATTTCTTTTTAAAAGTAAATCTTAATTATGAAAATAAATGCCAGTTAATTTGATTTTTATTATTATTATTAAATAATTATATAGATATGTTTTATTATTATTTTATTCTATTTATTTTAATTTATATTTGTTATGCAATTAGAATATTCATATTATTTAATTTAATATTAATATTTAATAGCACATTATTTTATTGTAGTAAAAACAAAATTCTATTTTATTATGAAAATAAATCTTGTTTATAAAAATAAATGCCACTTACTTTTTATTATTATTATTATTAACATTTTTATGTTATTATTTTACTATATTTATTTAATTTTATATTTGCTATGCAGTGTAATATTAATATTTAAATATTAGAATAAATATATCATTTATAATAATATTTAATAACATATATTATTATTTTATAATACTAATAACAAAAAAACTTCTATTTAGTTATAAAGGTAAGTCTCAGTTATGCCACTTACTTTGATTTATAATATTATATCATTTAATTTATATATTATTTTATTCCATTTATTTTCATTTATATTTATGCAATGCAACCAGAAATTATATCTTAAGGTCTAATGCTATAATATAGTACAATATAATATTAATTAATCATTGAGTAATTATAAATATTGATTTTTAATATAATATAATGTTCATAAAATATTATAATTTAATATTAAATAATTATAATATTATTGTAATTACATTTTACAATTATTATATTATATAACATAATGCTGTATAATTTAATGCAATATAATATTCATAAATATTACAATTCAACATTGATTAATTATAAACATTGAATAATTTCTGTTATATTTTATTATATATTTGCAAGCTTAATGTGCTCATGCTGTCTTAATTTTACTTAATGTGTTGTAATTATTTGATGAAAAGACAACAGATATTTTTAGGTGTGACATAAAAGGGTTGGTTCACCCAATCTGTTTTTTCTTTTTACTTCTATGATTAATCTCACTAGGCTCTAGTGTTGTCAAAATATTCTTTTGTGTCCATGAGACAGAAAGTCATAGAAGTTCACAGTGAAAAGAGGTCACGGAAATGATGACAGACTTGTTGGTTTTCATATGAGCTGACTGGTTGTCGTTGTAATGCAGCACAGTTTTGGTTTGTGGGCTCTCAGGCTGAGGTCTGAAGCACATTATTTCTACTTTGGCAGTGGTTTCTGTGTTGTTTCCTCAGCGCTGTAGCTTTCTCTCTCTCTCTCTCTCTCTCAGTCTGAGCTCCTCCTCCACTGTGTGGAGTCCAGATGTGCGGGTCTGTTGGACATTCTTGAGCGCGAGGGGTTCAGGCCGAGCTCGCGCAGCTCCGAGGGGGAGGGGCACAGATTCCACCGAAGGGGTCAGATGTGTGACAAAACAGGGACCATCCCACTTAACGTGGTTTGGTGGTCTTTTCCATAACCAGAGTGGCAGTGACTGATTGTCTGCAGGACATTAACCAGAGTTTGACAAACTGAATGTGCTGCTGAGAAGCATGTTTGGACACACACACACACACATATATATATATATATATATATAAATATTATTATTATATATTATATTATTTTATAAATTATTATAAATTATTTATTTATTTTTCAATTTGCTTTTTTTTTTTACTATTAATTAGTTTTCAGTAGTTGTTTTCTTTTTATTATTAATATTATTATTATTATCATCATCAATATATTTTTATTTGAGTTTTATTATTTTATGGCTGCTAAGTGAATGCACTAAAATTCAGTAAAGGCATTTATAATGTAACAATTTTTTGTTGTTGTTGTTTTTCTTTTAAATTTTCAATTCTTCAAAACATCCTGCAGAATAATGTATCACAGTTTCCTAAAAAAAATCTGAAGCAGCATGACAGTTTCTGTTAATACTACTACTACTAATAATAATAATAGAATATTCCTGAACAGCAAATCAGCCTAGTATAATGATTTCTGAAAGATTATGTGACACTGAAGTAATGATGCTGAAAATTCAGCTTTGATCACAGAAATAAGTAGCGTTTTTAAAATACATTCAAATATAAAAGCATTTATTTTAATTATATTTCACAATATCACCGTTTCTATTGTATTTTTGATCAAATAAATGCACCCTTGAAGAGCAGAACAGATGCTTTCAAGAAAATCTCACCCCAAACTTTGTCTGTATATTAAGATGGAGCTGAGGCCTCTTCATTCAGTAGGATTGTTCATTTGTGTTTCTGTGTGCCATTGATTAAAAGCTCTGCTGAGGCTGAGAGCGAGGAGATTATAGACGCATCTAGAGGCCGTGAGGAGCTTGTGAATGTAGAGCGCTGATGTGATGTAACCGCGGAGGTCAGGCTGCGTAGGTTTGAGCGGCAGCCTCACGCTGTCTCTGTCTCCAGAAACAAACACAACAAACCCAGCTCAAGACAGGAGCCTAATGAAGCCTTCACTCGTGTGAGAGCTCCAGCTGTGTGTGCAGCACTGCTCCGTCTTGAGGATGAGCGTCAAGACTCTAATCATCACAAACGCTGCTTTACTGTTGTGCTGCGTACTATTTTTGTGTAAACTGATATATTTTCAGGATTCTTTCATAAATTGTCACTTTTAATGAATTGAATGCATGAATAAAAGTATTTTTTTTCTCCAAATAAATAAATCTTTCTCCAGATTGAAAGATTCCTTGTGGCTGTGATTGTAAGTAAAGGTCAGAAGGTCATCTCCCCATTCTGGTTTGGGTGTAACATCACAAAAAATCTAGTGGACATCATGCGTTACCATAGTAACAGCTATAACTATAGGGAGGCATCATAAGACGCGTTCAGCTGCATATGTATTGCGTTACAATCGTTTACCGTCGTAATGGATGGGTTAAATGCAGAGCACTAATTTTAGGTATACCTACTACCACAAGTCACTTCACGTGATGCGTAATATTGAATAAGTCTTTTAGTTAGCATAATCCATATCCTCTCAGGCTTTATCGTGTGTGTTACCCAAACAATGTGCTAAAACTGCATTTCTGGTGTTACGCACACAAAAGCAGTTTTCAGCGGAAGAAGTCATGCCGTAAGTGCTTGGGAATCTGGTCTAATTGATTCAGCATGCTTGCTTGGGGTCACACAGCTCCGAGGGGGGCGGCGTAACACGACACCGACGTGTCTAGAGCTTTTCTGCTCGGGAGATTCGATTGGTTGTGAATAAGGCTCTGCGTTTCGGAGCCTTTTTTTTTTTCAAATAGGCTTAACAGACGTTTCAGTTAGAGTTGACCGATGGCTAAAATACAAGAGCGTTTCAAGAGCGATAGGTTTGTGTGCGATATTTTTCCACGAGCGTATGATTGAGAACAATATGTTTATATTTGCGCTTGCGTTTGTGTGTGCGTGTGGGTTTCCAGTCTCCTCCCTGCTCTGATCTGTGCACTTCCTGTGTGACTCCCTCCTGTGTTTCCTGCTGGGGGTGAGAGGCCCGTGTGGGTCTGTCCATCTGCAGGGCCGGGGGCCCCTCTGCCGTCTGGGTCCCGCGGCGTGTCAACGGCTGCAGGCGGTGCGTGTCTGTGCTGCACTGATAACATGGGTGTGGGGCTCTGGAGCATCATCAACACACACAAACACACATTACAAACGTGAAGTAGCCTGCATGGTTTAGGGATGTGATTCGTACGAACTGAATCAATTGTAGCTCCTAATAGTTCCGTTAATGTTTCTTTTAGGTCTATTTTGGCCTTTTTCACACATCCTCTTGAACTTATATATCAGAAAGAGCGTTATCAGAATCAGAGAGTTTTAGTGCGAGATATGTTCGCCAGTGTTGGGGAAAGTTACTGAACTTCTGTTACTTGACTTTTTAGGATCGCACTGGTTGTGCTGAATGTATTTGATTCTTTTCAAGGAAATATACTGTATACTGGTGTACACAGATAGACCATATGTTGTACCTGACTTGTTCGGGAATCACACTGTACAGGGTGTGCTGCAGTAGATGTGTCTGATTCACTAAAAGAACCAACCCATTCAAATTGATTCATTAGAATCTTTTGCTCCAGAATTAGATTACACTAATAACACTATAGATTGTTTTACAAAAAAGTGATTTGATCATTCGTTCTGGAATCGGACTACACTGTTCGCGGTTCATAAGAGCCTTTCATTTCATTATAAGAATACAAAAGGGTCCTTGGTTCCTAGCCCTACTGCTTTTGATTCAGTAGGGTTTCAAGTAAACACAGTAGCTTCCATATGCGCGTGCAGTTTTCTGTTGTGCTTTGTTTTGTGCTCTGGATGCCCCCGGTGGTGAAAGGGTTAATGGCAGTCACGTGTGAGAAATCCCAGAGGTCCCAGTGTCAATAATTCAGGAGCATCTGTATCATTTTACAAGCCCGTGCTTTGAAACACACAGGCGGCGGCTTATTGTGACAGTCACAGGAAGTTTGAGGAATGCTTTGCGCTGCGTCTGCCGCTCCCCCGAGTGTTTTTTCCCATACTCATCCCACACATCCATGTTCAGGCCAGGAACAGAAACCCCAGGACCTGGAGTGACAGGAAGAGGGTGTAATGCCGGGGAGCTCTGAGGGGTGGGACAATGGAAATATTATAACTCTGATGCTTCAGCAGGGAGATGTATTTGAGTCCAAAAAAATTTGGAGGGGTTTATCAGTGGAAGAGTCGGAAACAGAGAAATGCTTGTTCCTCCCACCAGTCCCAGACTCCTCTGAGTAGTTGTTTTATTAGAGGTCAGCTGTGTTGAGGAGGTGGCATGGACTGCTCCTGAAATCAGAGGAATGAAGTCTTCCTGTCTTGGATTGTTTTTAACTCTATGAAGTCTACTGTAGCATACGTGGACATGAAACTGAATTTCAGCATGGCTTTTTGCCATCTGAATAATAGTTTATGCTTTTATACCAATTAAAAGACTTTAACTGATTTTTATCCAAAAGCTTAGGCTTACTTGATTTTCCATGTATCTCTTTTTAAAGCGTGTGAAAAAAATGAATCAAATATTTTTACCTTTTAGGCAAAACGTATTTGTTGAGTCAATGTCGTTATAAAGATCTGATACAGTACTGTGATATTGATATAAAGATTGATTTACAAGATATAAGAACTTTCTTTTCTCTAATTGCATGTTTTTGCTGTTTTGGACCTTTAAAGGTGCCATAGAATGCATTGAGAGAATATTATTAATTGTTCTCTGATATGTACATAGAAGGTATGTAGCTTAGGTAAGGGGAAAAAATGGCCAGAAACGGTTTTACAGGT
>JAUCMU010000063.1:2955795-2974349 GCA_032275025.1 Enteromius treurensis | reverse complement strand
TTTTTTTTTATTTTTTTTTTTATTTTTTTTTTTTTTTTTTTTTTTTTTTTTTTTTTTTTTTGTCTATAAGAATCATGTATTAGTTTCGTTGTAGTATCCAAAAAAATAAACACCCACATGTTATTACCATGGTCAAATGTCCAATATATCCAGTTTATGAATATGGTTAAATGTATACTCGCTGAAAATTTTTGTAACATTTGTTTGTTGTAAGGTCATAACCTTTGCTGTACTAAAACTCTGCGCAGGTGAATGGCGTGAACATTGAAAGCATGAGACACGCTGAAGTCGTGGCCTTCATCAAGAATGGCGGGAATGAGGCGCGTTTACTCGTGGTGGATCCGGACACAGACGAGCATTTCAAAAAGATGGGCATCACTCCCACCAGCATCCACGTCAAAGGTACATCTCACTGAACACTGTTCACCCACAAACCACCGTTCATGAGCTGTGAAGTCAAAGGGAAGAACATGAGCCAAGTCACATCAGCGCTGTTTACGATTATGAAATTAATTTTCACAATGTTTATAATTTCTTAATACCTTCAGGCTCTATAGTTGAATTTAGCAGATTACCGCCGGCCGATAATACTGTCCGCATTGAGATTTGTGTCACATGAGCAAACTGTATGTGGATAGAGTCTATTTTTGAGTAGTCAACATTAAAGTGCTCCTTTTATGGCTTATGAAAGGTTCATATTTTGGTTTAGGAGTCCCAAACAACAGGCTGACATGCACGCAAGGTCAAAATTTACCTAATTTGTTCAATGACTCCCAAACGATTCATTTTTCCAAACTCCTCCAGTGATTGGTCGATTTCATTTAAAGCAGCGTTTGTGAGCTTTTTAACGAGTTGATTGCACAATCGGCCTATTTGTGCAGCTTTGGTTTCCTCTTCCTGGGATTTGAGGGGGAGTTCGGAGACAGACAGATGTTCGCTTTCCTCTGAAGGCTGTGTAAAGAGGTGTGAAAGCCCTGGGCTGGTACAGTAAATCCATGCTCTCTGAGCCTCGTCCACGTCTGTTTCCATGTGCTTCAGATTAGAGTTAAATTGAGGTAAACACCTGAAACAGGCTATTGACATCTCTTAGATAGTCGCTGCTTGGCAGGATCGTGGTTTGGCCCACAGGGAGCTCATTCCAGCCCAGTCCACTTGCTTATATTCGTTTTCTTCCATTTCATTCTGGATGAGTGAATCTTCTGCGTCAGGTCTGTGAACATCAGCTGAACCAGTTTAGCTTGATCTGGCAACAGATGTGTGCTGCTTTTATCCCACAGCTCAGCTTTCTTCCTCAAGAGCCCGCTCAAGGTTTCCCGCTGTAGCACTGGTCTTCTCAAGGAAGTTTAGCAGCTCTGTATGAACACACAGGATCATCGTGTACATTATATTGATAAACCTACAAAAGATTATGGCTGTTTTTTTAAGCAACATCAGCCACAATGTTCTCTTTTCTCGATCTCTGTGAATGAAGTGCGATCTGAGTGCTTGTTCTTCTTATTAAAACAGATTTTGACGAGTCCGTGACTAACGGCTCCAACAGCCCACATGTGAACGGGACGTCCTCACGATCCACATACTCAGACGGCAGCAGTCAGGACAACACACAGGTGAACAAAAAAAATGACAGAAACACACACCTCTGCTCCAAAGTTTGGAATAATTAAGATTTTTTTTAAATGTTTTTTTTTTAATGATTTCTGAAGGATCATGTTACACTGAAGACTGAGTAATGATGCTTTAATGCCAAATACTACAGTTTGCAACAGTGTTATGATTGTATTTATATTTTGCAGTTCTCGCGGGAGAGCAGCAGTCATCTTCTCGACCCGTTTGAAGAAATAGGTCTGTGTCTGAGCCCCACGGCAGCGGAGGCTAAAGAGAAAGCTCACGCCAAGCGCGCCAGAAAGAAAGCGCCCCAGATGGACTGGAACAAGAAGCACGAGATTTTTAGCAATTTCTGAGTCTTCTTCCCAGAGACGCCCCCCTACTGTACGTGTGATGCATTCAGAGCTCCGGACACGTGACTGCTTTTGATGAAAAAGAGGAACCTATTTTTGTAGAAAATTTGAACTCGAAGCATAAAAAACGCACCCGGTGTGGATGACGTGATAGGATTTCTGTCTTATGAAAGGCTAAGAAAGTCACAACTGGATGGTGAAGAAGGATTTCTGCGTCATTTCATGCTCATGCTGTTTAGACAGTGCAGTACAAAAAAGGAATACAAAAGCCAAATGAGACTATAATACAGAACAGCGCTTAGACTGTGCTTTTGCAGAACTTCGATTCGATTCAGGACCGAGCTCCTTTTGTGTCGGACATGTTACGTATGAATCATCGCAAGAATTGGAATTGCTCTTTTGCCAAAGACACAAGCTATAGTGACGTGTTTTGAAGGGAGGTACCACTGTTTCTAGGAATTACTGAGAATTCAAATAAAAAGCAAGAAAAACTGGAATCCTGGAACCCAGAAATGAGACTCTGCTCTTCTACGCCGCTAGAGGACGCTGTTTATACAAGCTCGGCTTGGTTATGAAGGAACAAAACCTGCTGAGCCAGCAGAGGGAGCACCGCAACACATGCTGCTGTCTTACGGCTCGGCTGACTGCAGGAGAAGCGGAACTTCTTGCAAAGCTGCAAGATACGCCACAAAGAGTCAATGCTGTATTTACAGTATAGTGTCTACTGGTGCATTCTGGGACGTGGACACCGACAGACAGGTGGCATGCAAGTCACAGTCGAGCACAGCCCAATCGGTTCAGGAAGCGAAACGAATCTAAAGTAATAAAACAATAAAGCGCAGCGCATGCCTTATCTATAGAGTAACAGACAGTATTGATTCTGTGAGGGTCGCTGAACTTTGACCTCAGACTCATCTCTGAAGAGGGGCTCTGTTGTGGCTGATCCTGGATACAGGGTTCCCACCTTTATTCATTTGAGTTATAGTAACGCGGACAATCATGAAAGCTTTTTAGAGAGCGCTATATGCATTTACAGCACACATATTGTGATATATAACATCAGCATTATTATAATTATTTGTCTTAATAATTCACGATACGTTCCATGTTTGCAATTTAGTATTAATGTAGTCAAGTAGTTTCTGTTTATTTTTTTTTTGTTCTGTTGCTCCCCAACGCCGACATTGAGCAGTAATGGGAAATCATTTCCTGTCAGAAATATTCATATTCGTATTATTTTTTTCAATAAAGTGTGACAATCACATTCAGAATGAGACTGATGTGTTCAATGCATTCATCTGCAGAAAGTTCTACTCTGAGCACTTTCTTTTTTTAGTGGTTAAGTTGACTGTATTTATATATATATATATATATATATAAAAGTGTAGGCAAATGTTTTATCAAATTGAATAAATGACAAATCTAAAAAATTTAACTATAGGCTGGCCACTACAAATTTTATTTTAAAAAGATTAAATGTATTAAAACATAATAAATATTCAATATAATTAAAATTTTGAACATCATTTTTATATAACAATATGTATTAATATTTCAGCAATTGAATGATGTATTACATATTTACCAATATTTATTGTTTTTTTTTTTCTACCCTTTTTTATTTAAATTTCACTGATAAATGTTTATATTTTATTGCTAATTTTTCAGAATATACTGTCTTCTTCCCACCAGAATAAATAAATTTACTCCCAAAACTTGGTCAAGCTGCAACAGTGGTAATAACTAAATTAAACAGTAATTCTAATGTGAGGTTGGTAAGTTTTCTTTCAAATAAATGTATATATTTTTGTTATATTACATACTTTATTATATATTATTATATACATTTTTATGTGGAGTATTGTAGTTATATTTATTGATGTACAGTATATAAAGTCAGAACACCTTGGCAATATATTCCTATCCGATCTATACTGAAACAGAAGAAGATGTTTGGTCTATTTTCCTCCGTCTAATCCGTTTGGATTTTCCCTATGTTTTTTTTAGATTGAACTAGATTCAGGATTGAATGCTGCATGTCCGTGGAAAGGTCGACGATGCATTTCCGTTGCTAAGGTGTTGACTTTTTGTTGTGCTGCCTCACGGTTGCTAGGGTTTTGTGTTGGGTCGCTAGGTGGTTCCTCGCTGGCCTAAATCAAAAGAGCCCACCTCCAAGTCTCCAGAATATTCTGCTCCTTACATATGTGTCCATCATGGGCCAGGTGGAAACTGTACGTCAGGGCGCTCTGAATAAATAATAACCCATCACATCTCAACAAGATTTGAGCAATCGTTCATGTAACCACAAGCATAAGCAATAGTAGCGATGCTTGTATAACACCACTAATAATAATCCATTATGATTCACTCAAATCTTATGTTAATGTTAATTAGGTTACAGTCATTTCTGTTCTCGTTTTTTTTCCCATCTCTGTAAAATCTGTCATACAAACCCCACGAATAATCCTCCATTCATTATCATTAACACTTTTCACGTAGCTTCTAGACGTTCACTCATTGTGAGACACTAGGCGTAAGTAAACGTGTCCGACCACGACCCAATGAGCAATAATTGTTATTTCAGTCTTCAGATTAGAGATAGGAGTGCCTGTTTGCACTGAGGAAACCTGAGCAATATAATCATATGAGATATGCTACGATGAAAATAAAAATTACTGTGGACTCAAAGTGGACCGCGCAGACAATCTGATAACAAACTAGACCACTGAAATTACCCCATTTAGCCTTCAGAAAGGGAGTTTTTGAACAATAGTCCTTCTGTTGCTCTTAAATCTAACATGCAGTGTCTGACAGGGTTTGTGCGTCTTCTGCCGAACAAAACAAATAGCTCATAATCTCTGAAAACACTTTAAACTGGGGACCTGCGGCGAGAACCGTAAAAGAGCTGTTTACTGTCATGCTTGTCTAGCAGTGTAATGCATCGCAGGAACATGTTTAACGCTCTGACAGAACAGCATAAAGAAAGCTATGAAATGTGTTGGGACGCATGCACTACATATACAGTACCCCCAAAGTGTATTTAGTGTAAAAACGTTTGCGGTTGTCTGTATCTGTGCTCAAATGCTCTATATTTATTAACTTCACATTTCTTGGTCACTGTAGGTGGTTTGTTATGAGTGTAAGAAGACCTCAGGTTTACTAACGTAACCACAGGTGTAGTTCATCGTCGTCACTTTACTAACACTTTACAATCACTTACTGTCCATAAAACTTGTGTATAGGCTATACATGTCAATTTAAATGAATTATTCACATAAATTTTAAACAATTATTGTAGTACTTTAAATGTTTTGCTTGTAAAGTTTCTATTACAATTAAGTTAATTTCTATATAATAATAATTAAATTAAATATATTAATAAATACCTAAAATGTATATTATTTAAGAAAAATATAAATATTTTACATTTGAAAAGGTTTTTTTTTTCTTTGTACTGCTACTGCATTCGATCCTCTTTTGCCCCAAGAATAGCTTGAATTGTTGGTGGCATGGTTTCAAGAAGGTGCTGCAAACACTGCTTCAGGCTGGTGAGGTTCTTGACTGCATTTTTGCTATATAATTAGTTTTATAAAGGTTTACAAATACACCAAGGGGAACATTAAGATAAAATAAATTTTAAAAAACTCCAAAAGATAAAATTAAATATTATGATGTGACCCTGGATCACAAAACCAATCATAAGTGTGTTTACTTACATCAGCTGAATAAATCTCCATTGATGTATTGTTTGTTAGGATAGGACAATATTTGGCCGAGATTTAAATATTTGAAAATCTGGAATTTGAGGGTGCAAATAAATGAATAATACACAGAAAATTATCTTTAAAGTTGTCCAAATGATGTTGATGGCAAGGAATATCACTCATCAAAAATTTAAATCTTCATGGAACATGATGTTTATTTAATATCCTAATGTTTAGCATAAAAATCATTTTGACCCATACAGTGTATTTTGGATATTGCTACAGATATCTGTGCTAGTTATGACTGTTTATGTGGTCCAATGTCACAAATATTATAGTATTAACATTTTTCAGATTTTTATTTATTTATTTATTTTTTGCAGCAAAAAAAAAAGACATTACTGAACTTCTGAGTTTCATCAAAAATAAGGAAATAAATAAATAAAGGTTTATTTCTCTGAGAATTTACAGTTATATACTAAATGGGCTATTATTAATTTGGAAAACACACATGAAAAAAAAAACATGAGCTGAGCATGATCCTTAAATCAATGAACAGAAATCTATTCAAAAATAAACTAATGATGACGACTGTTTCTGCAGCATAATTGAACAGGCTAGCCGACACGCGATTAGCATGCGTTACATGTAGTTTTAATTTTGTGCGTTTGTAAATGCTGAATTCATCGTTCAAGCTAGTTAATAGTAATAATTCCACAGTATTCTTTGAAGCTCTATCCGATTCCAGCGCCTTACCTTTTGTCAGTGAACTCAGGGTTGCCAGGTTTTCGCAGCAGAATCGGCTTAATCGCGTTTCGCAAAGGAGAGGTTAAAACCGCGCACTTGGCAACTCTGGCTGCAGCCGCTAAACACTGAGCGCGAGGGCTGCAGCCTGGGTCTCCATGGCGACGCAGTGTTTGTGTTAACACGCGCGTGAGTCAGAGCAGCAGTGAGTCACAGTCAGGAGGAAATTCTCTCTGTTCTCGATTCACACAACCACACACTCTCACCGAAGCCAAATAAGGACAACAGCTCGGAGAGAGAGACGGGAAATCTGTCCTGTCAGTGGCCGGCTGCGAGTTTGTGAGTGAGGGGAGGGGAAGGGAAGGGTCACACCCAGCGACTTCACACCTCAGTTTACCGGCCAAACAGATCGACTTTTAGGTGATAATATTTCACTCGATGAGTCACCTCGCAAACGGTTTAGCAATTTCGCGATAATAAAGTGGCCTTCAGCTTTTGTAGTGCAACCCCAGCCCTTTTGTTGGTTTTTAGGTTATGAGTGAACCACACTGTACAGTGTGTAGTGGTGTTATCATATGCTAATATACCCTTGCATTGTATAATTGGCATGTTCCTTGTTTTGTAGCGTTAAAGATTAAGTTACATCTACATCTAAAGTAAGTTGTCACCCTGGACCACAAAACCAGTCATGAGAGTATTTTTTTTTTTGGATCTAGAAAAACATTGAAATTCATGCAGTATTATGACAGCTGAATAAATAAGCTGTATTGATGTATGGTTTGTTAGAATAGGGCGACATAAGGCCGATACTATTTGAAGCATTTGAAAATCTGCTATCTGCACTATCAGGTTGCAGGTTTTCAAATCCTCCAAATAGTATCGGCCATATATTGCTGCTTAAGATTGCTTTTGTGCTCTAGGGTCACGTCTTTCAGTAAAGGCCTACCTTTATAACTACACACCAATAGGCAACATAATAAATATTATTTTTATTCTAAGCTTGCTGCAGTTTCATCTGCCGCTTTTTTATCACTCATCAGCTGGCACAACCCTAACAGTAGCGGCACAAAGTCAGTATTCACAGTCTTTCATGCGCCTTTTGGAAAATCACGGCACCTTTTGGAAACATAATCTCTACTGTTTCTTTTAAGTGCAGTGTTCTGTATTTACTCTGCAGCTGTGCAGAGATGACAGCAGTGCAGTATCTTCATTCAGTAAGTAATCGTTTAACATTCGCTTTTAGCCAGGGGGAATTAAAGGGACAGTTCAACCTAAAATGAGAATTCTGTCAGCATTTACTCCAAAGCTGTTCAAAAGCTATATGACTTGTTTCATCTGATCTGAATATATATATATATATATTAGGGGTGTAACGATACGTCATATCGAATCGAACCGTTCGGTACGAGGCATTTGGTTCGGTACGCATACGAACCGAATGATTCAGAAAAAAAAGGAAGAGAATAAACTGTGTAAAATATAATGTTTTCAGTGCTGTTACAACCATGAAAGAGCTGTCAGTTACAAAATCATTTCTGCTTTGGATTTTAAACTGCGCGGCTCTGTTGAAAATGAAGAGCGTGAAACGCGCTGCATGTGAACGACCCCTAAGCCTTTGGTGACACATACACCACGAAATTAAATTACACACTGTATATACACATACACACACGCATTATTTTAACAAAAGCTTTTACTTTGAATGCGATTTGTCGTTTGATAGCATTAATATATTTAATATTTGATCACTAAATTTAAATGAATAAAATAGTTACAATTATTTTTAATAAATGATTTAATATAGATTAAACTGTTATAATTTTTATTCATTTGTTTGCTCATTTATTTATTCCTAAAATATGATGCAACATGTTCCGCCGCAGGTTTTGTAAGCTTCAACCAGTCTATCTATTGCTTTATCAACACAAATGTGCATTAAAATGATAAAAGCCCCTAATATTCATGCTGTATCATTAGTATTTGCAGCAAAGAGAAGAGGACGTAGTCAGTTTGAGTGGAAAGAGCAGTTTTAGTGAACTGTGCCGCTGAAACCATCAGCTGTGTAATTAGTACTGTACACAGTTCACTGAGGCTGTTCGTCCTCATCATATTGCATGCCTTCATATTATTTATATTTTTTTCCGCAAGTATAAGGATCATTTTTTTTCACCAAGATTTGCAAAAATACATTGGCTTCATATAAACAAGGTAGTTACGTTACAACAAGGTATTGTTTCACACTATACTTTGACTTCTTCCGTGGTTCAAAGAACAGCTTTGTGCTTGTATATAAAATTTTTTACAATATTAAATACAATTATCCTTACAATTAGTATGATATACAAAAATTCCTCATGCTTATGCAGTGATTTGTGTGTTTTGTTCTGAATCCCGCAGCACCCTCTGTCGTGACCTTCACATTTGATGTGGGTAACGGCCCGGTGGTTCTTACGGTAAAGTGTCACGTGCCGCTGAACGACAAGCAGTGGCATTATGTTCGAGCAGAGAGAAATGTGAAGGAGGCGTCGCTGCAGGTGGACCAGCTGCCCTTGCGTTTCCTGGAGGCCCCGTCTGAAGGCCACACCCACCTTCAGCTCAACAGCCAGCTGTTCATTGGTAGGCACCGCCCTGAGTGACAGCTCTGTGCCAGCGGGGAGTAAGAGAATAATATCCCTGTACCTCCCCACAGATGCTGCTAATAGTGTTTAAATGCTAATTACTACAATGTTAAATTCACTTTTATAATAAATTTTTTATTAATTAATTGGGACTAATACAGATTTCGGTCTATTTTGTATTTTTGGCCCTAAATATTGTTGTTTTTGTCTTGAACTAGTGATCGTGAACTGACTTGTGAACATAGCTTCATATTTAAAAATTGAACCAATTGCCAAATGAAACCAAACGATTCACTAATTTCAAAGCGCTCGAAACGCCACATGCTAGTGACGCCATTGAATATGAAGTGTATTTACGATGTGTTGTTTTTAAAATATTTCGCTTTAATTTGTAGAGCTTGCTTTGTTTGTTTTATGTACAGCTTTTATATAGTGGCCAATGAGAGACTATTCAATACGATGTGTCCTTTTACAAAATGTCTGCAAATTTATAAAACTGATCTGAGATCAAGTTAAAAACCATAGATGGTGGTTCAGTAGTTCGCTATTGGGGAGAGATCCCAAGGAACTATCTTGATTCGCCTCGTTTACTGAAATCACGTGGCTCTGGCAGTTTGAACACTATTTCGAAAGAGTTAATTCACAAGTTTTTCGACTCATAAAGCTTCACGAAGCAGTGCTTCGCTAGCGCTAAAACGCTTCGTCTTTTTTGTGTGTCATTTTATAGTACTAGCCACTAGTAAGTTGCTCTAGTGTTTTGGTGCTAATTCTTTGTCGTACTTGTGTTTATGACGTTTTCTGTTAATTGACGTTTTCATATAATTGAGTTGCGAACGAAGCTTTCTGTTTTTATAACAAAAATCACATTTTTCTTTGTGCAGGAGGCACAGCCTCGAGGCAGAGAGGATTTCTAGGGTGCATCAGGTCTTTAAACATAAACGGGATGACGCTTGACCTTGAGGAGCGGGCTAAAATGACCCCTGGGGTCAGTTCAGGGTGCCCGGGTCACTGCAGCAGCCAAAACAGCTTGTGTCACAACAGGGGCAAATGCATCGAGAAGAGCAGTGGCTACGTTTGTGACTGCACACATTCAGCCTATGGAGGACCCAACTGCAAGAAAGGTACACTGTTATTGGAGATAAATCTTTTGCACTAATATTGAGTTAGTTTGTATTGACTGTAACAAGCCATAAGACGTTTTTATTGGGACTGTTGACTATCTTGCACATTATGGATTCTGATTAAATTCTGATTGGGTTAGTTATATTTACTCTAAAAAATGCTTCTTTTGCACACTTGATTTTGATAAATTACTGTAGCACTACAAAAGTTCTCTTGCGCTTGCTTTTCAACTGCTAATTACAATATCTTAAAAGCAAGTTAAATTTCAAAGCAATGGTAAACATATTCATATCTACAATAAGGTGATAATTGGATAAATATTGGGCAATATATCTGTCTATTTCTGATGGAGAAGGTTTTAGATTTCCCTGCAGTTCAAGGGAACAATTCCTCATCAAAAACAGTTTGTTTCAACTTTGTTATCCTCCTGACTCCTCTACTGCATATCAAAGAGCGTTCCAGAAGGAGGACGTTTAAGAGCCGGGCAACCTTGATTTCTGAAGACTAAAGATTGCACCTGATCAAAGCTGAGCGGGATAAAACATGAGATATTCAGTGCAGTTCTGTTATTCTCTGTCTGTCTCGCTGTCTCGGCATGGCTCGCGTCCATGACCGTGAACCGCAGTTGTTTGGATGAATTTCGCTCAAAGGGTTGCAATTTGACCAATCCCAGCGGACCCTCCCTGCCCATCACGCTCAATGCTAAACCTCTCCGCTGTCAATACAGCCTTTATCACATTTGATCCTCTGATATGCCAGACAGCCGAGCCATTCAACGCTATGTGAATGAGACGGCGTTTCTGCCTTTGCGTTTTCTTTATTGGACTCTAGAGGGATGGTGTTTCCATTCTGATAATATTATGAGTAAACACCATGAGATGTCCAGGGGTCGGTTTCAGTCCAAGCATAATTTTGCATTCATTTAAAGTTTAAATGATTCATTTCCTCTGCATTTTCCACTCTGTCCATTCAGCGGCGTGTCCTTGGTGTTCGAAAGCGCATTAATATGCTGATAGGGAAACAAAAACACGGCCAATCATCATATAAGATCTGCCGTCAAGCGTTCGCAACAGCATTTTCACGCTTTTGTGTTTTCTTCCTTCTCAGAAGTTTCCGTGTCCTTTGAAAGCGGGTCCTCGGTGACCTACACCTTCCAGGAACCATTTTCCGTGATGCGCAACCACAGCCGTCAGTCCTCAGCTATCTTCGCCCAAAGCAGCAATTCACGAGAGAGCATCGCCTTCAGTTTTCTCACAACCCAAACGCCTGCCATGCTTCTGACAGTCAACACCTATCATCAACAGTACATGGCCATTATTTTGGCTCACAATGGTACTAACATAATATTACTGTATTTGTTTTAACTGTTATATGGGTGAATCTCTCAAAACATTTTAGAACATGTTTTGATCATACTATGTATTATCCCCAAATAATACAATATATTTTGATAATAATAATAATAAAAATAAATAAAAAAATATATTAATACAGAAAACTCGCATTCCCATTAAAAAAAGAAAAAATAACCCCTTATTCATTATTTCTCACTGAATTATTATTCTTAATTATTGTTATTATTCACATAAGTATTAATGTAAAAATTATACGTTTCTAATTTCTATAGTATCATGTAAATGATATAGTATTTATGCATCATAGATTTTTGTACCTCCTTATATTTATACTTATTAAAATTTAGATATTTAACGTATTTAATATAATATTTTTTTTTGCTTATTGTGCAACATGTTAGTAACAAGCTCATTCTTATTTGTATGGACTTTGTAGGGTCATTTTATGCTAATTTATATATATATATATATATATATATATATATATATATATATATGACAAAATATGCACATTTTTCATTTGTCAGTATTGTGGGTAAAGTATCATTATTAATGCACAAAACTATTGTATAATGTTAATTATATACTTTGTATAGTAGCATAGTAGTGTCTTTTGGTTGCCTTTAATGTAAAATATAATGTATAATATTTAATATATGTGTGAATTAAAACCTTGAGATTTGAAGGAAAATTATGGTAATGACAATTTAAAAAAGTAATCAATAATAATAATAGGTTTAAAGTTAACTCCGTAAGCAGGTTTGTTATAATAGCTACTGGATAAATTTAGTCTAGAAATAGTCTAAATATCTATATTATCAGAAAATCATAACAATCACAATACTGAATGCAGCAGGAAATTGTATATTTCATTTTTATTGAAGATTTAGTCCTGTTACGGCATGCGCCAAATCACAGGGATGTATTGGCCAATCAGAGCTGTTTTTTGATTACCTTCAAATCGTCAGTAGATGATTACAACAATGATGGTGATGGTGATGATTGGAGAGTAGCATCCTTTTCTGTGTTCCTCATATTTCAAAACAGCGGTCAAGCTAGCAATTACCCTCATCAGTGGGGAAGGAAATGAGCCATCCAATGCGCTGTGCTGACTTGATTCTGTCTTACTTGTGTCTCAAATTGCCTGCGTTTCTTGTGTCTCATTGATGTCCCGCAGGGAGTTTGCAGATTTGGTATCGGCTGAACAGAGAGAAAGAGCCCGACATCTTTACACCAACATCCCTTAATTTGGCTAACGGAGAGCTTCATAGAGTCCAGATCCATAGAGAAGGAAGGGACATGTATGTCCAGGTAAGTTTGGGATATATTTCAAAGAGAAAAAAAATGTGGTCAGTTCTTTGAATTACTAATTGTGTGTCAACAATATTAGTATAAAATAGTCTTTATTCATGAAACATGAGTAGAATACATTTCTTAATGGTTTACTGAACGTAACCGAGGCGACGTGCATAAACGTGGTTTTATGAACAATTTTGAAGATTTATGTTGCAGGCATGCAACAATTTGCACAACTTACGTTTTCCAACAAATTGCCCAGATCAGTGAAAGATGCTTTTTGCTATCATGCAAAAAATTCATGGACAAATAGTTTTTAATTTGAAGATGTTTGTTGCATTCATGCAACAGTTTACATATAGTTTTCGAAATTGAAAAATTGCACAGACATTCAAGGTCTCCAATGGTGTAAAATATGTGGGTTGCATACATGCAACAATATGAACACTTTTTCTACACACACAAAAAAAAAATTACACAGAAGTTCACTCAAAGGTGTGAATCACATTTATTAAATATCTTTTGTACAAGCAGTTTTTTGCATATATTGAAATATAAAAAAATGGCATTTCATTAAATGTTTCACATATTTTAATGTATAGGCCACATTTTTTTGACATATTATGTGAAATTGGTTCAATGTATAATTTGCATAAATTCGAAAAATAAATGTGTGTTGCACATTAAATAAGAATGGTTCTAAAACACATTATATTCTTGAGACAATATGCATAAGAATGGTTTTACTAAACAGAAATGAAATATCAAGGTATCAATTTTAATGAGAACGGTTTTACAAACAATTTACAAAGAAATTTAATTCCACACGTGTTTCATAATTCACTTCTGTTGTTGCTAAGGGAAAGCCTCATTAATCGTATTCCTCTCAGTTGATTTAGATCAGATTTGTTTTCAGTCTATGGAGTTAAATAATGTATCCTGATGTCACTGATGATACATTGAAATTTTGTACCCTGGTAGCCGAGACGTTATGAGCAGTGCTTAAACTCAAGGATATCATCAGTATTCTTCACGCAGTGTTGCAGATTAACAAGTGGCGGCTTTTGTCTCACACCAATAAAATATTTGTAGAATCTTGCGAATGTCACGCCACATCTCTCTCTCTCTCTTTCTCTCTGTATCCTTCTCCTTCTTAGATTGATAAAGATACCAATCTGAAATACAGCCTGTCCACAGACAAAGAGTTGATCACGATAAGGTCTTTGACATTGGGGAAAGTCACAGGTAGGCGGTTTAATTAAACTTCAAGATTAAAGCTGTGGGTGTGCGAGCTTGTGCTTAACTGACTAATTCACCAGACAGAGCCACCTTGAGATAGTTAGATGAGTGAGAATCCTTCATTTAGCACTACGTACACTTTAGTTTGGCAAATAAGAACTTCTTGAGGTATGGTCTTCTTGCTTCTCTCAGGTCGAGCTGGTGTAGATGAGGAGGTTCTTCAGGCTGGATCGAGAGGTTTCATTGGATGTCTGTCTTCAGTTCAGTTCAACCATTTGGCTCCTCTTAAGGCAGCCATATTGAATCGAGGCAGCTCGTTGGTCAATGTTTTCGGGAACCTGGTAGAGTCGAATTGCGGAGAGCTGGCTGATAAGTCTTCATCCAGATCTTTGTCAGGTAGGTAAAAGTACCTTTTTATGTTTTCAAAAAATGTCGAAATGAATGGAATTGGTGTACAAACAACAAACTTCATTCACAGATCATGCAGACACAGGAAGTAGAGGGAAAAAACGGACAAATGCTGCCCAAAGTGACTCCGCTGTAATTGGAGGTAGGTGCTGCTCTGTTTTTGCCGATATTTTTGTTTTATTTCGGTACAAAAAGTTTTCCCGTTGCTTCTTAACATTACGGTTGAACCACTGATGGAAGATAAAGTATTCATGGCTTTCATACTTTTCTGGATCTTTAGAGTGTTATTTATTTGGCAGTCCATGGGGCAGTCACAAGCCTCCTGGATTTCATCCAAAATATCTTAAATTGTGTTCCCGAAGAATGTGACCATCGCAGAAGATCAAACTAAGCAGCTTTCTGTTGGTCAATGCAGCAGTTCTATGTGATCAGCCAACTGCGAAATGTGGAATAGAAATGTCATCAGTGTCAGCATAAGTGCCTCTTACTTATTCTGTCTCACGTAGGTTTGATCGCAGCAGTAGTGCTCATTACCCTCTGCGCCGTGGCCGTGATGACCCGCTTCCTGTATCGCCATCGACACGAGCGTACCCGGCAGATGGCCTCCGTCAAGGAGAAAGATCACCAGCCCAGGCCAGAACTCAGATACCGGGCCGAGTTGGACCTACACAGTGCCATGAGAGACAGCAGGAAAGAGTACTTCATCTGACCTGTGTCGTACGAACCTCGTGACCCCCACTGAGTCGCTGCGACCCTAACGTTCGGCGCCAACTCAGTGGACAGGGATTGGGGACAGGAAGTCAGCTGAGCCTTGTGGACACAGCCAGTGCCCTTCACCCTCCTAACCACTGTCCTTTAGCATCCAGGATTCAGGGAATGGAAAGCACACAACACAGATACGTTGAATTACAGCGGGACGCAGGAAAGCGTGGCGGATTTTAACAGACCGGGTTTATATCTGTGGTTCATTCCTGCGGTTTTAGACAATACGTTTCCCAAGAGTTAGAAGATCAGGTGGCTTCAAAGCTCAGAAGCCGTACCCAAACATGGCCTTCAGCCCTTCGTAGAGGATGGAGAATCAAACGTTTGAAGCGACACTTTTGCTTTCAGGGCTAATTATTTAACCAGACAACAAAGAGATTACAGAATCGTTTGTGTGCGCACACATGCAAAACGCTCTGGCAGACAAACAAACACTCGACGGTCTCCAGTTTGTGGACCATGACCAATCAAACAGCTCTGGTGCGGTACTAATCCAGCACGAATCGTCTTGTTCAGCCACAGGCGAGCACGATGTAGTGATGCAAATAAAGTGGGTGATGTTACCAGTGGGGCTCTTTCACTTCCTCCTTCCTTTGCTCTGTTTCTCCTTCATACATTCACTCCTTGTTTCCTTACCTAAGGACTACTTGAAATTGCATTCATAATGCATTTAGCTTAACAGTCATGTGACAGTTCGCAGAACAGGAAATATGACTTGATTGTATCAATGAATGGGTTGCGATTAACAGGTGTTGTGTTTCAGAATGGAGGCAAGCGATTGGACGGGAGGGGTTGATGATAGCCTTTGAAAAGGAGGCGGAGCAAGTTATTTAATTCGGATAAAGATTCCCAAAGTCTTTGTTTATTATTATTTGGGGTAATTTGCGAAGAAGAATATTTCAGAATAACACCATTTAATTATGGTTATGTCATATATTTCAGAGTGAAACTGGGATTTTGTAAAGCGAGATTTGATTGGTTCATTAAAAGCACAGTAGGAGTGATATTGGTCAATATTATTTTTCCTGCCAACTTGGTTACATCAGCAGAAAAGTTGTGGAATAAGTTTAATGAAAAACACTGATTCACGACAATAAAACTTGGATACTGTTTTAAGAAATTAGGTCTACGTAGTTTCAATTCTCATTTCGATTTGTCTATAAAGACCCCATAAAATGATTTGAAGCAGCTTTTGAAACTGGAAGTTGAGTATTTGCTGTTGATGCTTTATTTTAAATAGCGGAAAGCCTTTACAGCATACTTTGCAGGTTAAACGACGTTACCAATAGTTGTAGTTGGTATGTAGAAAGGGAAATTCTGGACACAGATACAAGTCATCAGATCTGTTTTTGCTCGAAGATTGTAAATCTGAAAAGCATAGGGGTGCTTAACGTTTATTTAGTCAACTTTTAAAGGTGTGCTAACAATATAAACGGCCTCAGAGCTAATAGACATGATTTTACAAGACACGGAACTCCAATTTTGATTTCATAGGGTCTTTACGTAAAGTTATACTGTCAATTTTGATTTTATGTTGTCTTTAAAGCCTCACTCGTTCAGTGCATCTGTTTCTGGTGCTATCTACCACGTGCTCTTACAGATTTACTGTTGGAAGTGTACATGAGATGCACCCTACAGTATAAAGATTTTACAGGTCCTAATGTGACTCTTAAAATCTGAAGACACTGATTAGTTTCAGGAAATGTTGTTCCAAAAGCAAAATAATAATAATTAAAAAAAAAAAAAAGAATGTAGAAAGGATGCTCTACTTGCATACATCATGTTAAGTGGATCTTAAAAACAAAAGTGCACATGGTTTTATCTACTGACAAAAATAAGTATATGAGTAAAAATATATGAATTAAGTTTAGTTTTATGACCCTATTGACAATTCTGTTGTTTATCTTTCTTGAGTTAATGATGAATCTATTTTTATGCTAAACAATCCAAAAAAAAAAAAGTAAACAAATGATATATTCTAAGTAAATGGGAATATTTTCAATAGTAGCCTGAATACCTAAAATAGTGTACTACTGAAAATACTTATATATCTTCTTTGGGAACCCAATGTTCTCCTATCAAGTAAAAAGAGACATTTAATTGTATGTTTACCGGTTTAAAGTCCCATATGCTGATCAGAAATGGCTTTCCGGAAACACAAAGTTCCCTGTGAAACACAGTTGCATTGGAGTGCATCAAACCAGTCCACAATAAACTCTTAGACTGGGAATATGAGAATTCATTCTGTACTGGTGGGACCTGATTCTATTGCATTATATTCCAGAGGAACCAAGTAATGGAGTCAAAATATCATTCACAGCCTTTTAAAGGTTGCCAGGTCTTTCCCGCATAAGCCTCAAATATGTCTTAGATCATATTATGATTGCTTCCTTGCTGCTATGAGATATAATCTAAATATAATTGGTTCCCGGACTCAACAGGATAAAAAAAAATAAATAAAAAATGTTCTGAACAGAATAGCATGGGAAAGGGTCAAGATGTGCAGATTCCTCCGATAATACCCACAATGCACCAGAGCGAAGCTTTGAGGTGGTATCTAATCATCGCCCCACCCAACCCCCTCATTTGTCATTTTCAATAGCGTCAGGACAAAGAATCAGTAATGCTAGATATTTATCTAGCCGTGATCTATGTAAATGTCACTCCCGCGATGGAACAGAGATGATGGATTCTCTCTCAAACAGCCCCGAGCTTAGAACTGAGTCCGATTTACAGCTAAATCCATCTCAACATGGATAAACACCAGCCGGAATGTTCTACCACGATTGGCTCATTCCTCTCATTAGATTTCAGTGCGTCTCACCGAGGTAATGAATCCTCAATCTCGGATATTCATTCTAGCGAAACTGAAATGAAGCGGGATGGCTTACTGAGCAATTTTAGCAGCTCACAGGAAGTTTAAAATGTGATGTGGTTTTTTTTTTAAATTATGCCACACATCACCCGAAAAACTAAAATGGAAGCTTTTTTTAATGGTGGCAGTACATCCACACATGTACAAAAATGTAGGGAAGAAACAATTTTCACACAGAAATTGCTTGTGAGATTTAAACGTAATTACAAAGAAATGGCAAGTAACGCATTAAATTAAACATTAAATTTTCTCCATTAATTTTTGTTTTATGATTTGCTAAATAATTGACAGTGCATATTGTAACAACCATAACGAATGCAGGGGAAATACCTAAAATGATTATTAAATAGTTTATAGGAAAAGATATATTTTAATGACTGTTCAAGTCTAATCTATTTTAATGTATTTTATTGTTTTTACATTTTTCTGTAACACCATCGGACACATTAATATGTCAACTACCCATATATATA
>JAUCMU010000063.1:2938104-2955695 GCA_032275025.1 Enteromius treurensis | reverse complement strand
CCCCTCACGCGGATTGTCCCGCAGGAAGAAACGGCGCCCTGGATGTCAGTGGATGGCGCGCACGGTCTACGAACACGAGGCGCTTAGCTTTCACGATTGGAAATGGCTCAAATCTACTTTTTATTAAATTTTAATGAATCAATAAATACCATCCAAGGCTGACTTTTCCAAAACAGGGGGGAAAACAAAGTCATATTATGTTAGTTTAATAAATAAAAATGTGGAAAAAAAATCTAAAAAATTCTCTTTTTTTTTAATTGTATTTTTGCGGTATCGAAAACATACCGAACCGTGCCACTACTGTATGGTATCGAACCGAACCGTGTTTTTTGTGACCCGTTACACCCCTAATATATATATATATATCAGACTAGACAACATTCTCTGACTTTCATTGTATGGAGAAGAAAAAAAAACATTAAAAAAAAGTAAGGTTTGGAACAAAATCTTTTTAAGCACTCTTAAACTGACTGAAGTGTTAACATGACTTTTAAAGGCTACTTAGTGTCGTAGTCTGATTGAAATCAAACTTTTCATGTGTGTGTACCCATTCTGACTGAAATCCAGAGTCCAGGATGCTGGCCATTACATCATGGTGGTCAACCTCAGCACTGTGTGTTTTGGGAATTCACTGGATTGCTTCATTGCAAACATTCTGCCAAAATGACCAAAGTGCTGCCTATTCAACCAAAACCAGCATTATGTGCTGGCTTAATCCAACTGGATGATGTCCGAAGGCCCTAATAATCACCTTCACAGTAAACAGTCAGTGGAAATAGCTTGGATTGATCAGTATGCTCAATTTCAAGCGGGTCAGTTCTAGGATTTCATCTTCAGGGAGGTTTAGCACTCAGAGAGACCATTAGATACAACCGTACAAATAAATTTAAACAGTATTTTACTGTGCTTATGAAAGAAATACTGTTCTTACAGAAGTGATTCTCATGTTATAAGAATGCATGGATTCGTTATAGACTGTTTCAAGTTAACTTCCGGTCTGTGTTTGTTTAGTGTCGCTGGCTACAAACGCAGCTAATGATGAGTAATGAAGTTATTGTGTTGTAGGATGTGTTTCCTAAACATTCATTTATTTGCGACGACCTGCCAGGATATCAAAACCGACCGATTTTCCAAAAGGCTTCGTTGAATAAACATAAGCAGGTAACCCACGTTTAAAAATCAAACCGAGGCGTGGGTGTTTTTATATCACTGTATTTCTTTCTTTATTATATATTATGTCTTTAGAAAATGTCATATTCATTTCATCCTGCATATAAGGCAGCGTTTGTAAGCTAGAAGGCTATTGTTATTGATTCTATTTGGATGTCTGTACTAAAACACATCCAATATTTTCTTAACTGCGTGTTTATTTAAGACTTAACCGACTGTGTTTGCTTGGATACTCACCAATATAACCATTTTGACATAATATTTTGTGTATTTGCTTGATTTAATAAATGTTTTTAGATTACATTTGAAAATAATATAGTTCATTCTTTGTCAACATTATTAAGTGCATTGGGGTTCATGAATGAGTTACAGGGGGTTTGTAGACTTTCCAAATGTAGGAAAGCTGTAGGATTTAAGAAGGAAAACAACTGGAATGAATCAAATTCTGAATCATTTATGGCCATCGAGTGAATAATATGAAATAATGTAATCTATAAAAATAACTGTAATCTGATTATGAGCATTTTTAAATGGCAAATGATATAATTACAAGTACTTACATTTTTAGAATCTGATTACGTCATCCAGATTACATGTACCCAGCACTTATAGACTAATGGTTGATGTTTCTTGTTATGTTCAAGCCACTGGATTTTCAGAATTGCACATAAAAAAAAAGAATGGCTTGTCATACGGTTTCTAAAGTGTTGTTTTCAAGTAGCAGTACTAATGGTTTATGTTTCTGCCATACATCACTGCAGTAATGCAGAGCCGTTTTAGGCAGTGCGCTTTCTGTGTACCTGCAGATTTTAAAGCATGCATAATGGACTGAAGTAGTGGCATGGTAATTATATAGACTGTTTGTGTGGTAATGGATTCAAGGGCTCACATTTATCAGGCTGTGGGTGTTGGGTGAGGTATAAGGACATTCCCATGAGAGAGTGGCATTAGAAGGGCATCACTGTGAGAAAGAGACAAAGAAGGTGCATGTTAGGTAGTATATTAAAGAAGAGAATATATTAGATGTGCATTTATTTATAGCGAGTCTTGAGAACGTGTGTCGTTGTGACAGTGAATGATCTCATTAAAATGATCTCATGCAGAGGAAGTGCTGTTGCTTTCGTTTCCTTTTTTCTGAGATCATTTTGTCTCATTTCCCATTTACACTGTTAAAGGAGTTCATTTCATTCTAAAGTGGTTTTCATTCAGATTTAGGCCTATTTGTTTTGACACTGATGACTAAAACGAACGTGTTTAATGGAGAAAATGTGAATGCATGTGCAAAACTCACTATAATCACGCTAGGGTGTTGCAAATGTGTTCTTAGTATGTTGTAATGCAGTTGCTAGAGCAGTGCTGTGGTTGTTGTTCGCTTAGAGTTGGATTTCTGGTGAAAACTGTTCAGCATTCAAAGTTGTTCCAGCTTTGATCTCTGAATGAAACCGTTGGAGGGTCACACGCAGATGAATTCTGGGAGCTGATGGGCAGCACGCCGGTCAGCTGGATGGAGTGTGGGAGGGGGTCAAGATTTAGCCCTCAGGCGTGAGGAAAAGAATGTGTGGTAGAAAGAGCCAGACGGTTAGCATCGAATTCCTCTAGGACAGCAGGCTGATCTACAGAGGCTGGATAAAATTACTAATTCATTTATTTAATGAATGTTTTTCTAAGCAACTCAGCAATGTCCTAAGCGAAAAGGAATAGTTTACTCTCCCTCAGGCCATGCACAATGTTTCTTGACATTGTCATTACATTACATCAGTTTCTCGTGAATGGGTGCTGTCAGAATGAGAGTCAAAAAAAGAATGTTAAAGGAATGCCTGTTCATACAACGAGCACCAATCGTGCCTGATGGTGTTCTATATAGAAAATACACACAGACATTCTTCAAAATATCTTCCTTTGTGTTTGAGTAAAGCTGAGGCTGAGTAAATGATGACATACTATTCATTTTTGCTGAACAGTCCGCTTTTCACGTGCACGGCTCAAAATGTTAAGACAATGTGCATTAGCTCTCAGACATGAAAAATGCTTTTTTGGCAGTTCATTGAGTGCAACAGCATTGCAGAAACTATCATTAGCAAACGACCTGAAAGATCTTTATCATCGCGCATGACAATACCTGAATTACCACAACTGAACAAGGAAATGAAGACATGACAGTCAAAGAGGGAAAAGTGGTCTAAAGGGAGAAGAGGGAGGTCCCAATAAGAGTTTATTTCTGCGGGGTATATTTAGACACGGCAATAAAAAAACACAGAGAGGAAAAAGAGTGATGTATAAACAGTAGTACGAATCTGATGTAACGTACTGCAATGGGCCCACACAAGCAAACGCACACTCATAGCAACTCATGAGAAAATCTGCTGCGAATTACTCTCAAGGACACACTCTAATATTACACATAATGAGCGACATAAAGAGAAATCAGCACAGAAGTGAGCGAGACAGCTGGAAAATCAATACTATTAATGGCTGTGAGCGGAGCGCGGCCTGCGTAACAGTAACGGATAATATCATAAAGACTACATGAGCAGTCCGAGCGCTACACAGCAGCAGCCACAGTGACGCCATTGTGGTTCAAAACGCACTTCCTGTCTGCCGCCACAGTGTTTGTGTTTCATGTTGCCGTGGCAACCCTGAACACATAAATACCAGAGAAAAAAAGAGAGAGAGAAACTGAGAAATCGAGGACAAACCCTTATGACTAGCCGGAATGAAAACGCAAATGCATCCAGACATGGCTTTACTGATGTGTGTGTGTGTGTGTGTGGATTAACAGTGGCCCCTAAAGCAACACTATAATACCTACTCTTTCCATAGGCTTTTACTGCCTGTCCCAACAAATTCCAGTAAATATATGTAACATGATGTAAATGCCATGCACATTCACAACATTTTGAAGGTTAAGAAAGAATTAATGTTGTGCAAAACCTGGCTAAACATGTGTAAAGTATAACATATTTGCCAGTAACATTGTTTACCTGAAGAATATGGTATAATATAGTACTGTGTTGTACATCGTACGTCTTGTTTTTAGGTAAAGTTTCAATTTTCTGCAAAATTCACCTCCTATTGTGGTTGCTAGGGTGTTTTGACTGATTGCTGCTGTGTTCTGTAGTTGCTAGGGCACTCTTATTTTGTTGCTTAGGTTTTTTGACTGATTGTTCGCATGTTCTGTAGTTGCTAGGGTACTGCAGTCGCAGTGTAGTCGCTAAAATGTTCGAAGTGATTTTTAAAAATGTATCGCTGTGTGGTTGCTAGAGTGTTCTCGGTGGTTGCTAGGGCATTGGTATTTGGTAGTTAAGGGTTTTGGCTGGTTGTTGGCGTTTTCTATGGTTGCTAGGGCACAGCTATACAGTTGTGCTGAGTGCATGTAATGCATTACTATGTCGTTGCTAGGGTGATCTGGGTGGTTGCTAGGGCGTTGGTAGATGATTGCTTAGTGGCCCAAGTGAAAAGAGACACAAGAGCATGAGTGTGTTTTTTTCCAGTTGTTTTTGCTTGTTTTTGTTTTTTTACTTTGTTTTAGAAACACAAATCCCAGCACACCAGTAATCAGTGTTGTTATTGTTAGCCAAAACTGGATTTTTTTTTAGTACTTTAAACAAAGCTGAAATAAAATAAAATGTAAACAAATAAAATAAAGCTATTAAACCTCGGACAAATGGCAAAAGCACATCTTACAATTATAAAAAATAAAAAAAGGCTAATTTAAATCTGATTAAAAACTATAATAATATATATAATGCTAAATTATCACTTTCGGTAATAATGTATAAGAGTCATTAAATAAGTAAAAATGACATATTCTGTCATACACTCTTTTCAATCTATTTAGTTGTTGTTTTATTTAGTTTTTTCCTCTGATTGTATGAGTACAGTACCGTATTACACTTCCTAACAGTGCGAGTCTTGTTTATTGTGTGTTGATGTGCGAGCGTTGTGTCTGGAAGAGGAGCTTGTGTTTCCTCTGAGGAATGCTTGTATAATTAGATCCCCGCTGTCATGACAACCAAACTTGATTTTAAGAGGGCCGAGACTAGTTCAGTTATAGAAACCTGAGTCAGTGTCTGCGACTCACACACACACACACACACACACACACACACACACAGACTTTTAGATAAGACACGCATGAGCCCTTATCGCAGCATTCATGAATGTCTATGTACAGCAGCCTTGGATTGTAAACTGTGAACTTTGAAAACTGTGGTAATTATATAATTCACCTTTTTTTCTTGCATTAGAGGTCAAGAATGAGAAGAAAACGAAGAATTCACATGCTCTAACCTGTGCAGGGATACAGAGAATAATGAATGGGAAAATTATGCTTCTGTGCCAAATATAATAACGGGCAAACTTTCTGATTCAGCGGATGACAAATTCAACCCCTCTATGGGTTATTTGACACTACGACATCCCGACCGCTGACTGTAAACACACAGAAGAGGAATGCATATAAAAACTTTCGATATGTGTGGCAAAACCTGGACAGAGAGCTGGAGTGAAACAAGTGTGCGAGTAAGTGTGTGTGAGGAATGTGTGATGTCCAGACAGTGCGCAGTTGTTCGGACCCTTTTCTCCGGCCCATGTCTGGAGAGGGCCAGGCAGGAGCGGACAGTCGTAAAGTGTGTACGAGCGCAGAGTAAACACATGTCTCGCTTAGTGTTTGTCAGTGTGTGTCTGTCCTGTAAACACTGCGCAGGTGTGACCCTCTTTGTGTCCTTCTGACCTAATACAAGCGTTGACATGCTGTAAACGCCATTCAGTTGTTTAAAATGAAGCACCAGCATGAATGAAAAGTTTTACTTTTTTATAACATCCTTGTTTAGTAATGTTCAGTTACACATTATATATATATACTTACACACACACATTGTATCCACCTTTTTCTTCCTGTTAAAGTGGGCGCAGCTACTTGTTAATTCTTTGGGTTTAGCTTCCAGTCTCATTCACTTCCAGCTATTTTGAACTGTGCAAAACAGCTAATTTTGCTGCTTGATATTGAAAATTGGTGTCTTACCATGTTATTGTAATGTATTTTCTTAATTATGTACACACTGGTTTGTAGTGCAGACGATTTTATCATTATTTCCCTATAATGTCTAATGAACCAGGAATCTCACCCATAGGCTTACTTCCACATTCGAAATTGAGGTGGATTGCATAGGATTTGTAAAAAATCATATTTATTTATTAAGTTATCTATATATATATATATATATAATTTTAATACACACGTATATTAAATTATTACTGTACCACATAGTAAAGTGTTTAGAAAAACGAAATAAAAACTATATAAAATATATTGCAGTATATAATTATTATTAGAAAATGAAAAAACAAATTGAAGGTACCATACTACAGATATACTGAGTAGCAGAAAATATTATATATAATTATATATTATAATTTTCTATAATGGCGCAGCAGTTCTAAAATATAGTACTGCGTAGCATATATAGTATTGTACAGTAAAGTGTTTAGTACACAAAGAAAGATGTAAAATGACAGATGTAAAAATGTTACTGTTTAGCATACTGCGCTAAAATTGTTTATAGTTTATATTGTTTTTATTTTTATTTAATCAGTGTTGTTATTGTTAACCAAAAATATGGTTTTTCTAGTACTTTAAACAAAAGCTAAAATAACATAAAACGTAAATAAATAAAATAAAGCTATTAAAATGAATAAAACTGGTTATTAAAAAAAAAGCTAATTTAAATATGATTAAAAACTATAATCATACATAAAAAATGCTAAAATATCACTTTTGGTGATATGAAAGAATCAAATTGTGTATAAGAGTCATTAAATATAAATATTGAATATAGTGAAGTTCAGTATTATGTAGTGTAATAGTTTACAGTTTACGACTGGTAGAGTGCAGTTTTAGCGTAAACTGTTGTGTGCTGTTCGACAAAATATTTTGTAGTGTATATAATGGTGTTTATAGAAGTATGGTATAGTCCAGTGCAGAATGTTGAAGCGTGGTGTAGTACTACAAGATTGTATTATATACAGTATAGTACAAGAATTAGAAAGAGAGTGATCATTTGCTGCTTTAGTGGATGAAACTCAACAGATGCAGGTGAAACAGTGATTGGAAGAGATCAGATGAAAGGTGAATAGCAAGAGGCGTGTGTGTTTGTGTGTGTATAGAGGGAAACAGTGTCTCTCTTTTATGAGCTCTTCTGCTGTATAATTGCTCCCTGCCTCTTCCTGTGATCCACGCTGATGGAGGGGAGGGCTTAACTTCTGACGTTATACAAATAGGAATTCCCTTCGCTGGTCTCTCTCGCTCCGCTCTCATTCACTTTCACCCTGTCTGGCCCCCAGACGAACTCTCTCTCTCTTTCTCTTTCTCTGTCATCTCTCTCTCTCTCTCCTATATACACACTCATAGCGTCTATACAGGAGTCGGACACTCCCTCTGAGACACAGCTGCTATAAGGTTCCTCTCACGCTCTGAACAGAGGAGATACAAAGAGAGAAAGAGCAGTCCGATCATCCAGGTAAGAGGCCAGAGTCACTCTTCTGAACTTTACATAACATCTGCATGTGGTTTTCCATTGCTCTTGAAGTTTTCAAAGCGCTTTACTCTTAAAAAAAAACTCACGTTCAGCACTTTGGAGGTTTGCGGTGTAGTTGGTGATGGTGGGACTGACTTTTTTGAGCTCAGCCAGACAAGTGATCTACTTGAGCGTCCAGAGGAAAGGTCATCCGTAAATAGTTTCTTTGAATGGGCCGCCCGAGCGACTGCGCGACATCTGTCAGCCAGACATGAGTTCGGGGCGGCGTGAAGCGGAGGTCATAAAAACGCTCTCAAAACAAGGAGAGCGAGGATGAGGCTGTGGAGAAACGCTCAAACATTCTTCTCATTGTTCTCGGGTCTCGGAAGACCGTGCCAGACGCTGCACAGCCAAAACAACTTTCAGAGGAAGGAGGAGGGAAAGAAAAGTGTAGCAAAAACAGAAAGGCCAAGCCGGGAGTGTTAGACGAGGTGTCCAAGCTGGAGCGCTAGATCACAGAAGAGCGAAAGCAACCTGAGGTGATTATTCATCTCGTGCTCTTTCAGAGTAAGAATAAAAAACCCTGGCAGTTTATTCTCTTCACGTCAAGAAAATAGCAGAGTTAGCATAGTGCAGTATATAACATATTGAAGTAGTGTGTAACAATAGATTGTTCAGTAGGATATTCTGTAGTTCGTGAGTATAATAAAGTGTAGTATAGTATACAATAGTAAAAAAACTGTATATTGCGTACATTACAGTAAAGTGTGTACTCTATAGTAAATTGTGAAATGTATAAAATAGTGTTACAATATATAAAGTAGTATTATTAAAGTGTTTAGTATGATATTTTGTGGTGTACAAGTGTGTAGTACAGAATATTATATACTGTATATCAGTATACTATGTGGTATATAGTTCATTGTATAGTTCTGGTAAGTGTATAAAGTAGTGTTACATTATGTACTGTAGTATAGTATAGTGTATACTATATTGGAGTGTTTAGTATATTTTGTAACATACAAGAGTGTATTACATACAGTATATTAGTATACAGTGTGGAATATAGTAAACTGTATAAAATAGTGTTACATTATGTACTGAAGTATAGTATAGTGTTTAGTATATTTTGTGGCGTATAATTGTGCAGTAGAGTATATTATATACTATGTGGTATTTAGTGAATTGTATAGTATTAAGTGTATAAAATAGTTATATACTGTAGTATAGTAGAGTGTATAATACATTGAAGCATGAAGTAAAGAAAATTGTTTAGTATGATATTTTGTAGTGTACATTACAAGTGCGTTTAAGTGTGTAGCACAGTACAGTGTGTATATTATTAAACGTTTGTAATAGTATAGTGTGTTAAATTAAATGTAGTATATACTACACCATACTATAAATTAAATTGTTTAGTATGTTCTATAGTGTACAATACAAGTGTGTAGTATAATAAAGCGTTATAGTATATAATGTATATTCTAGTGAAGTGTGCCTGTACTGTAAAATATTGTGAGGTATATAGAGAGTTGCGTAATATTGTTATATTGTATGCTGTACTAGTACAGTGTGTTGCATAGTAAAGTTAATAGCCACAAAAGTTAATAATGTGCTCATTTGGCCTAAAGAAATTAGAAATGGAGACTAGTGAGAAACTAAAGAGACACTGGGAAGGTTCAAGGTTCTGGAAACAAGCCCGTCCCACTTTTCGGAGAGCACAGGAGTCCTCAGGACTGGCACAGAGATTAGTAGACAGTGCGCAAGTGGAACAAGTGTGATGGATTCCTGTATTTGCTGCTGAGTGTTTTCTTCAGGCCTTTAAACTGAAGTTAATGGCCGCCGCGGAGGATTGGGTGTAATAGTATCTGGAGTAAAGTTACAGGCGCATTAGCGTGAAACCCATGAGCTGTGAATTTATGCTCTGTTTAAAAGGGAACGAGTGCCTTTGTGCTCATGTGAGGGAGTTTTTTCTGCTGTAAATGCTGCAGCAGAAGTTGTATTTGGTGTCAGTCACTTTGGTTTTGAGTTAAATGAAGCTCACGAACAAACGAGACACACATATTCCCACGGGCAGGGTGGAGTACTGTACGCTTATAAAAGCCGTCTGTCATGATTTTTGCTGAGTCATTAATTACATTCAGTCATCTACTGTTTAACGGTTTAAATTTCACTGAAATGTAAGATTTCACTTCAAACAATTAACCCTGATGCCTGAAACGGGAAAATGAAAAACACATTTAATCTGTAAATGTTTTGATATTTATATACTGACATTATATTTTATAAATATACATACATATATGATATTTTGTGTCATATTTGTTCTAGCAAAAGTCAAAATTAGAAACTAGAAAAAATGTGTCACTTTTTAAAATATCTTGCTGGTGTTTCAGACCACAATTAGCCACTTACGTCACTTTGCATCTGTTTAATGAATATATATATATATATATATATATTGGGCTGTGTTAAATGGCCTACATTGGTGCATCCAATCCTAAGTCTACTTGTTTAAAAGGCCTAGTATCAGGTTACCTACAGCGAATAATCAAAAAATCTAATTTGTTGGCAACTATACGGATCTGGCAAGGGTGTATATATATATATATATATGGGTATATTTTCTTCAATCCCTAAAATTAGCTGCAACACTGCAGGATGAAAGTGTGACTTCTCATCATAAGCAGAGCCATAAAAAGTCTTTCCTGCTCTTTTTCTCTGTGAGGTGTAACCACATCGGCTGCATCATGCCAGACGCTATCATTAGTGAGAGGAAAGACTGAGATCACTGGCAAAAAAGAACAACTGCAGCTTCAATTTGGGGGGGGGGGCTGAAAGGAAAAATCTGATGGAAAATATTAATGGACAGAGATCTTCTCGTTCGCGAGGCGTCACTTCATCAGGTCTAGATTGGGTGGATGATTTCAAGCATTTGTAAATTCGGGAAAACACATCACAGCGCTTCAGATGGTTCAGACGCCCATCAAAAGCAATATTATGGAATAGTCTTAATGCATCATTTTAGTTGCAGACTGCGTTTTTGTGTGTGGAAAATGCATAATGCTTTTTCTAGAAGTTTCCATAACTGGACATTTAAATTCAATCCTGACTTGGGTGCCAAAGTGAGATCTGAATGTCTTTGCATTTGATATATAAACATCAAACCAGGTGTCATTTTTAAAAAAAGTAATACACTTTTCAGGGCAAAAATACGTTTGATCAGATCAAACAACAGTTAAAATAAACGTTTGTGGTTGTGGAATCTTAAATAGGTCCACAGATGAACTAAACTCTTTCTTTAGTAAGCTCGTATGAACTTGAGGACAACATTGAGCAAAAACCATAAAAAGGAAATCTAAGCAGATTACAAGCACACACTTATTTTGTCATCAAATGACATTTTTTATCGCGGCTTTACGGTCCCTTTTTTCGAGGCCTGTGCGTGTAAGACTGCGGGCCACATCCTCTGATCAACATCTAAATGACTGTCTGTCTGACTCGGTGACACTCAACTGCAAAGTCTCATCTTGCACAGTTGGGGAAAAACCTGAAAAAACTGCACCACAAACAGTCAGTGCTCTGTAAGTAATGGAGGTCTTTGTTTAGACCTGGCAGGTTTACTTGCAGTATTATCTGGGATACTTTATGCAAAGACGTAAACATAATGCTCCTGGTTTGTGTGAGCTAGGAGTTCCCCTGCGTCTGGACATATTCATGTAACTTTTTTTTATCGCTGACATTTTGTATTGACAATTGCGAGGCGCTGTAAGGAACTGGAACGACTCTGTCGACCGGTTACAGTGCTGTAAATGTTCCTTCATGAGTGTTTAGAGGGAAAACAGTTTGAAGAGAATGCGAAGCGACATGTTACAGCTGGAAAATATGTTTCTGCTTTAAAAACTCCAAACTGATGAGTTGTCATAGGAAAGATCGCTGTAATACACTGCGTTGAGGTGAAATGAGGAGCAAATGGAGAAAGGCCGTAGTATTCAAAGACTGGTCTCTTCTAGAACAGATCGAAGTAATGTTCTGCCATCTATATTCATTTTACAGGTTCAAAATCTTACTAGATGTCAATAATAGTCACATTTGTGTCTATTTTAGGAGAAACATCTGAGATGACGCTGATATTAAAATAAAACTTTTCTTAGCAGTTCAGTTTTTTTTTCTGAGAATGAAGTAAACCCAAAAAGTTTCCAACTGCGCAACAAGTGTCTGGTCCTCTGGGACTTTATCTCAGAGAATGAGCGGTCCTGCAAGATATACTAGATCTTTCACAGGTTCTGCCTGTTTTAAAATGTTACTTCAGATGAGACGTGGGTTTTGAAAAGAGCAGCATACTTAGTGTTTCTTTACGGCACTCTGCGTGTCTTTCTGACCTCGTTTCAAACTGTCATTGAAAAGCTATTTTTATAAGTCCACAGGAAGCCCAGTCACCCAGAAGCTAGCAGAAGGAGGGGCCAGCCGCAGTGACCACGGACTACATGGCAAAAATGTAGGTGCCCTTGGAAGGCACACACATGCAATTTACATGTTAAACTGACAAGTTCAGGCAAGTTTACATGTGTCACCATTAACTTTGTTTTAAACCTGTTGGACTTTCTTTATTTAATCAAACATTAATATTGAGAAGATGTTCATGCTGGCTGTTAAGCTTCAAGATGAGACAAAAAGTACCATTATATTGCAAAAATGTTGATCTAAAAACATATATGCATACTATTTACTGCAGTTTCCAACTGAAAATGACACCTGATAGAGCAATGCGCAGTGCTATTTATACATAGACACTGACTTTGGCATGCATAAGTACGCCAAATAGAAGCAGAAAATCATGTAATTGAAACACACTTTTGTGAGACTGGGTTAAACGGAGCATTAACCTTTTGGCGGCACTCGTCGAACATTTTATTTCCTGCCCCGATACACAAAAAAACCACCTTTATCAGCACTCACTGGATGTTAGCACAAAAACTTTATTTGAGCATTCAGCTTAATATATGGATATGCATTCGGAATGTTAAAAAGAACATTAAAAAAGTAAACATTCTAAAACGGAACGTTCCGATTACCTTCCCGTCACGAGTTTCCAAAACTGATGTTTTGAATAGCCAGAGAACTTGATGGGAACAGTATGTTTGTAGAACATTGTTTTAATCCGAGCAAAGTATTTTAAGAGTTTATAGTGTCTTGTTTGCCTTCACTGTATAGAAAAAAAGGGCAGCGCTGGCATTCTCCTAAAGATGTTTCATGTTTTACAGAAGAAAAAAAAAAGTCCTACAGGTTTGTAATGAAACAAGGGTGACTAGACGATGACAAAACCTTCATTTTTGGCCGAACTCATCCTTTTTGTTTGCTATCTGTCTGCTGTGTTGTTTGCTGTTCTCACAGAGCCACAGTGCATGATGTGTTAGGACAGATATAGAAATGTAGGACCCCACCTCAGACAGAATGACTTAAGCCTGGATGCTTCTCTTCTGCCGGCCAGGGGAATTCCTGGCAGAGTGATTTTTAAACCTAATGACTGAATCACATTGCCAGGGATTTCCAATGGCTCGTGTGAGGGACTCGACTCGTAGACTGCAGACACGCCAGATATATGCATTGCAAACACACACACACACACACCTGAACACGGGAGAGCCTAATCCTGAAGGAATGCAGACTGTCTCGCACATGAGTTAGTGGTGACAGAAGTGCCAGTTCACTTGCATTTCTATACGGGCTGTATGGTGTCAGGACTTAACCCACTTGTGAACACTGCATTAAACTTCTTTGTTCACAGTGGTTAAGTTCTGCCATCCTGGGACCCAAATCACCAAAGGAGAAATGAAAGTCAATAGTGTCATCAAACTGAATGCATGCTCACACAATGATGTTCTCATTGCATAATGTTCCTGAAAAACTGCATTAAAGATGCACTAGAAACTATGGAATTCTAGGTTTGACTCTTCTTGTTGTCGTCAATCTTACGCTGTTGTGACAGGCCTGTTTTTATCTTGTCCAAAGTTATCTTAACTTCAGGTGTTTAGCACTATATACAACAAACCAGCCATAGCCTGAAAATAATAATACTAGGATAAACATCTTTTGTTGGTACAGGAACAAATTCCTGTCAAAACATGGTGGATTTTTTTCCAATGCCAAAAATATGACCCAAGAGTGTTGCTGACGTTCCCTTTACTGAAAATGTTATTTCTAATTGTTCAAAATGGAACATTCCATTTTAGAATTTTGCTAACCTTACGGGAATCTTACGTTTGACGTTCTGAAACAGGAAATAATATTAAAAGTTAGAAATAAAAATTTGCAAGAATGACGTAGAAATAAACTTTCTGTGCCAATTTTTTGAGAAAATTACTAAAAACCAGGAAACATTTTTTTAAATAAACAATAATAATAATGTTTTTTTAGATTTGATAATTATGAAATAAGCTTTATTTAGTTAGTTCATTATTTATTTATATGTTGAATGATGAATTTAAAGTTGGTGCTTTTGGGACCTTCAGACCTTTGGTATCCTTCAGTGACCACCAATAAACCAAGTTGGATATCTGGAATCTATTTAAACCGAACCATTAACTACATTAATAAAGAAATGACTGGTTGATATGAATCCCATATCATGGACATGAAAAGAGGGATGCACATTACCAGTTTTTAGACTTAAAAAGATATCGCATGTGTCTTCTGTAAGTTTACAGCTGTTAGTGACGCTGAAGATGTATGCAGTAAAGTAAAAAAAAAAAAAAACGGAAAATCTCAGATTTCTTAGCGAAATGAGGCACATAGGAAAGCTGCAAGAGGCCATATCACTGGTTATTCGATAAAATAAAAAAAAACACATGACGTATTTGTGCAAAATAGGCATAAACAGCAAACTCGAACTTGACGTCAAAGTTCGCCAAAAGGGATGTTTAGGACAGTTGCTAAGTGAGCACACATGTCCGAACTGATTCTGAAATTCAGCGGTCCAGTTTCAACAAAACCTCTTCAAATGGACGCCACACAAAAGCTGAATTTATGGCAGGGCAGCCATTCAGAAACTGTTTGTAACCAAGGCCCAAACGATGCATTTAAACACAAAACAATGGAAAAAAAGGTCCAGTGACTCATCTTTTACCGTATTTGCTGCATCCAGGCGGGTTTATCTTACGAGAAAGCCAAAGGATGCCTGAAGCCCGCAGATGTGAACATGGCAGGGGATCTGTATGTCTTTACACGAGCCCTCAGGTAATTGTTCCACAGGATCATGTAACAGTGGCCCAGGTTCACGTACGCCACTCCAGTGTAATGTTCCTGTATATGGCTAGAGTTTTTACATTTTGGGTTAGAGAAGAAGCATAAAGCCAAACCAAAACATCACTGAACCATTACAGAAAGTTGTGAGAAACACAGATCTCTTTTACTTTTACTCAAGCTACTATTAAAACAAGGTGTTGCCTTGATATCATTAGATCATTCTGTCATTGAATAAAAGCATATGCAAAATGTTTGTATATATTTTTATATATAAACAGTTTATTTGGAAAAATAGATAACGGTTGTTTTTAAAGTTTCAAAAATCATGTTTTTTATTATGTTATCATGTTTTCATTGTGTTTTATTTTTTTATTTTCTACCTCATCAAAATAACCCAACCAAAGCTTGAGATTATTTGGAAGGCACAATGAAAAACATGATTTTTAAAATTTGTATTTATTTTACATACTGATAATTTAATATTGTGATATATATAAAGCTTTATTGCTTGTTTATATAAATATATGTATTTAATATTCTGTAAAAAAAACAACAACACACAATTATAAATGTCATGAAAATCTTTTTGTACACACTTTAAATTATGCCTAGTCATTGTATATGTTACTGAGAATTAAATATGACTTTGTGTATTGTTACGGAAATAAGAATTGTCGATCCTTTTTTGGATCAGGTTTTAGGTTATTTATCCAATAAAATGTATGTGAGTGTGTGTTAATATGTGTGTGTATATATATATATATATATATATATAAATACATGTATGTATGTATGTCTGAGTTATAAATACCTGGTTTCATTTTCTCGGTGTGTGTGTGTGTGTTTGTCAGTCTGGTATTATTTTGATGCGTGTGTCTTGTCTCTGTGTCTGTCTCTGGGCTGGTCTCCTGTGCCTGCTGTACTGATAATCAGTGGATGGCTGTAGCTGGCTCAGTTCAGCAGGAACAGGGGTCTGGTCTTCTCTCTGTGGTCTTCTGCTCCACACACACTCAGAGAGAGGGCTTGCTGCTCCACACTGTAAGTCACAGGTAAGAAAACAGAAATGACATATAGTTATCATGATGCAATGACGTATTCACATTTTGCACAGATATAATAGTAGTTAAATATTACTGAGTGGTATCATGTACTGTCAATTTTAACACTATAAATAAAAACACTTTCGAAAAAAACCTGTTTGTTTCTATTTTTATTGGCATCTGAAATAATAAATGGTTATACAGTTGGTTTTTTAACATATTAAAATACATATTATTTATTTAATATAAATAAATATTTATTATATATTTGTTACCTTCTGCATATTATAGTTTATATTTATTACAAATAATATGTGTATTTATTGTCTTCTACGAATCAGCTTTTCTTATTTTTCTTAATAAAATGACCAAGGAATGAAAAATGATGTAAAATACAATAACATTTTCCAATATGCTTCAAGAAACCTCCTTGCAAAGCTACAGCACTGTTGAAAAGTTTAGGCACTTTTGGCACAATTCATATCATATCAGCTTCATATAATAAAATATATTGGTTTAGTTTGTAGTCTGGAAACCTTTTTTACACAGGGGGCGTGAGGTGTTATGGACCATTACCACTGTACCTTACTTGAGATAAATATATCAGGCTAGTAAGATAATAAATACCTCTCAACCTTACACATAATAAACCACTGTCCAACGCATCCCAAATTAGGCTAGGCTACTCTAATTGTTGCTCTGTTGTAAAACCTAGCGTCGTTTTAATTCCTGACCTAAGTATTTTCTTCTAAGCGCCACGCATAACTTTTCCCCGTCGTTTCTTTTCATTTCAGAGGGCTTGGACAAGCATCTGTTTGTCAGACTAGCGTTTGCTATTTGCATTGAGAGAATGTGAAGTTTCTCTTCAGTCTAAACTTAGAAAGAAACGCTGTGAGTGTTTTTTCACAAACGTCTCACCACCTGTCCTCTTCGTTTGTTCATCATTTTTCTTCTCCTGTGTCACGTTCAGCTCTATGTGAATTTCCCCACACGATAAAAGGTGAAATGTGTCAACAGCTTTCTTTTTTTTCCCCAGCTGCCATCGCGGGCCAAACAATTGGAAAATACAGCAAGTGACCATGGAAACCCAAAGACATACACACACAATACATAAAAATACAGATATTTCAATATTTGATCGCCAAACCACAAGAGGAACCACGGCCGAAGTCACTTTAGTAATCACTAAAAGAATAATCCTTACAGCAAGATATAGCCATGTTCCTCTAAAGCGATAGGCCTACTTAAAATGAATTGTTAAAAAATGTTCAAATAAAACGGAAAATGTAATTATAGATTAAATCAATTAATAATCAATTATTAATTTAAGTATTATCAATTTTATATATATATATATATATATATATATTTAGATTTTTTTTTTTTTTTACAATTTACGAAATGGATTATATGTATAAATATATATATATATATTAAATAATGGAATTATTAGAAATATAATTATAAATTATAAATATCTCCTTTATATGCATATATAGATATTGAATGCGTTTGTATTTATATAAATATGAAACATGTTTGTTTCATATTTTGTGACAGAAAAAACATACCTTTCTCATATCATTTGTAACTCTAATAAGGAAACGTGTTTCTTGTTCTC
>JAUCMU010000063.1:2920259-2934893 GCA_032275025.1 Enteromius treurensis | reverse complement strand
CTTTGACAGATCTCAAATGAGCCATTTTAATCTAGATTAATTTCAAAATTAATCTAGATTAATCTAGATTAAAAAAATTAATCTATGCCCACCCCTAATATATATATTAAAAAAAGCAACAAGGATGACAAGAAAGCACATTAAAATGAACAAACACAAAACATAGAAAGCAAAGCAAAATATTTTTTTATACCATCTTTCACACCTAAAATAAGATCAAAGGTCAAAATATAAACAATATTTAGGGGGGGGTGGGGAAATACTAAAGCTTGGGTTTTTGGTGCACATGTCATGAAGAGAAGTCATGTCTGAACACGATTTCTTTTAAATTTCATAATGAGAGGATGTGGCCGCTCCCTGGACCGCTTCCCTTCTGGGTGAGGTTAGTTTGTGGAGACTCACCTGGAGTCAACACAGCGACGACCGGGCTGAGAACGACCTTTTCAGGGAAAAGAGAGAAGTCAATGAGAAGATTCTGAAGGCATCAAAAACATCATTTTAAGCAAGGTTTTAGGAGCACTTCATCATGGTGACCCTGAACACTCAGACTCTCACCGTGCCGGTGGGAATAATCCGGTTTTGTGAGTTTGTGCTAACGCTCATTACCTTCAGCCTGGTGGCTTCTGAAGGCCACGACGGCACTTCGTTCTGGGCCTGGTGCATGTTCACCTGGTGCTTCTGCTGTTTCGTGACTCTCCTCATCATCATCCTGGAGCTCACCAGCGTCAACACCAAGTTGCCCATCTCCTGGGATGACTTCACAACGGCTTTCGCGATGCTGTCCGCGCTGATGCTGCTGGCCAGCTCGGCCATCTACCCCACGTTCTACGTCTACTCCTCGCAGCCGGTCAGGATCGTGGCCACCGTCATGTCCTGCCTCTGCTGTTCCCTGTACTCCGCCGAGGTGGGACTGTCCCGAGCCAGACCCGGGGAGGTCAGCGGGTTCCTGTCCACCGTGCCGGGCTTGCTGAAGGTCCTGGAGGCGTTCGTGGCCTGCATCATCTTCATCTCTCTGGATTCTCGCATTTACAGATTTTTCCCTGGGCTCCAGTGGTGCGTGGCCGTCTACTCGATCTGCTTCATCGTTGCTCTACTCATCATCATCCTCACCATCGGCAAGTTGTTGGCTCGAATTCCCATCCCGCTGGACAAATGCCTGACGGGGTACAACATACTGGCGGTGTTAATGTACCTCACGGCTGTGGTGATTTGGCCTGTCTACAGTTTCCAGAACTTTCCAAGACCATCGCTCTGCAATCACTGTTTCTGGGACAACCTGGTTGTTGTGTCCTGCATGACTTGCATCAATCTGATCGCCTACATCGTGGATACGGTTTACTCAGTGCGTCTGGTGTTTGTTTCACCTGCCTAGAAAACTTTTTCCTGGTTTTTAAGCTGTGCAATGTCAAATTTATTGAATGTTCAACAGGCTACAGCTTTTATGAGAAGCACAGTTGTTAATATATATGAGTTGATGTTAATAAAAAAATCATCATGAGAGTTATTACAAATAAACATTTTGTATGACACATATATAATAGTCTTTTAATTATGTGTATGTGTATATGTGTGTATTATATGCTATATGTGACCCTTGAGCACAAAACCAGTCATAAATCGCAGTATGTAATTGTATGGCTCAAAATGATCTAGTTTTCTCTTGTGCCAAAGACAACTAGGTATTAAGTAAAGATATTACGTAAAGATCATGTTCCATGAAGATATTTTGTAAATGTATTATCAAAAATATATCAAAACTTCATTTATGGTTCGTAATATGCATTGCTAAGAACTTAATTTGGACTTTAACAGCTTTTTCTTTTCTTTTTTTTTTTGCACCCACAATCTTTCGTTTTTTTAGGGTCCCATAACCAGACAAAGCTTATTTATACAGCCTTTTAAATGATGGATAAATCTCAATTTTCCAAAAAATGATTTTGTGGTAGTTGGTCACATGTTTCAAGGACTTTAGTCGTTGTCCGTCGGTTCTGCAACCAGTGAAACTGCAGAAAGTGAAAGAGAGTTCGTCTCCATCATTATGTATGCCTTTTATGGCATCATAACTGTAATATTCAATATCAGTGTAATATTGATCTTTGTTCCTAACAATGACTCAGATGAACACGGATACTATTAAAGGTTACAGAAGTAACAGCAGAGTTTTCTCTCGTTTAGTGTATCTTCCTTGTGGATTTCCTGTGTGCCGATCCTTGCTTTGTGTTGGTTTTTGCCTCTGTCTCGCCCCTTTTTGATACTGTACGCTGACCCTTGCTCTCCCTCTGGACTTTTCTAGTGTTTTGTCTACTACATACCTGTTTGTCCATCTACCGACCCTGCTTGTCTGACCATGTCTCTAAATAAAGCTTTGCAGATGGATCCACACATCTCTGTCCCCTTCGTCACAATTGCAACAATTTTATTTAAAAATAAATGCATGCGGTTTCATGCTAATTGAGATGAACGTATGCCCTTTTTTTACATTAAATTACCTGTAATATATTTGATCCATTTCAAATTCTGCCCGTTTAAACACAAACTAATAGGGATAACAATGTACGATCAAGTCATTTTTATGACCAGCTGACTTCCAACACTTCAATTATTAAAGTTTTTCTTCTTCTTGTTTTTTGAGATTTAAAAAATGTATCTTGAACACAACTTGTATAGCTGTTTTATCCTTTATCATATTTGAGTCTGATTTCAAAATGAAGGTAGCAGCTATAGCATTTAAAACAACATACAGACAAAAGCAACAGTTAAAAGATGGGTTTAAATGAGAAAAAGATGTAATGTGACACCTTCTGGTCGTGTGAGGGCTTTGGATAAGACTTGTGAGTTCCTGAAATACATGGCTATAAATATGACACAAAAAAACCCTAAAATTTACCAAATCAACATATATGTAAGTTATGACTTTTATCTCTGGGTTTCGTATTTTTAGACTTTTTGTCACGATTCCAATTTTTTATATCATAAATATAACTTTGTATTTCACCATTTTTGTCATAACTATGACTTCATAATTTTTATGTCACAGTTTTGAGTTTTATTTTACTAAAGCATGGCTAATTATTATTATGTTAATGGCATTAGCAAATAAAATGGAAGATGTTGAGAAATGAAGAGAAATGTTCTGAATTGCTTTACCACCTGTAGGCAAAAAAAGCGCTCAAAGACAAATTGTTTGCTTTATCTGTAAAACATTCTTGGCCTATATACTGTTATCAGGACAAGTGAAAGAATAATCCAAACGAAACGTTCCTGTGATCAGGGTTTCAGAGTTCAGGGCTTGGAATTGGCTCATAGGGCAACAGCAGACCAGCAGCCAATGAAAACCTGGAGAAGGGTCATAAACGCGATAAGCTCGAAATGGCTCTTCTGATGGTTTATTGTCAACATGATCAAACATGTTTGCTGCCGACGGAGAAGGAACTGAAGTTTAACCACAACAAGGAACGTTTGGCTATCTTCAATACAGAACCCACAGGGTGACGTGAGGACAAAGTAGATTTGTTATGGATTTGATGACGTTTATGGCACACAGTAAAAAAAGCACAAAGGGGCTTGGAAGAATGTAACCCAGCTCTGAGAAGTCAGAAGCATTGGAAATCTGCAAAAAAACTCAGGCTTTGGGATTCCTGAAACACTGTTTCATCATGCTGCAAGTGGATTTCAGATCACTGATTCTGCCTATCGGCATTGTTCGGATGGTGGAGGTGGTTCTAACATGCATCTGCTTTGCATTGGCGGCGTCAGCGGGAATCCCGATTACAGCCAACTCCCATTGGGCTTGGTGCATGTTCTGCTGGTGCTTCTGCTGTTTCACAACCCTCCTGATCATCATTTTGGAGTTCACCAACCTGAACAGCAAAGTGCCCATTTCATGGGAAGACTTCACCACGGCTTTTGCTATGTTGGCCACACTCATGATGGTCACCATTGCAATAATCTACCCCACGTTCTTCACCTGCTCCTCCTGCTCCAGACAGATCGGGGCGTCTGCGGTGACCTGGTTGTGTTTTGGGCTGTATGCTGCCGAGGTCTGGTTGGTCCACAAAAAACCTGGTGAAACCAGCGGCTTTCTCACCACCGTTCCTGGTCTTCTCAAGATCCTGGAGACCTTCGTCGCCTGCCTCATTTTTATGTCTTTGAGTCCCGCTGAATATAGGAGGTTTCCGGGAACAGAGTGGTGCGTGGCCGTCTACTCCTTATGCTTCATTTGTTCATTGCTGATTATTTTCTTCACCATCGCCAAGATGCCTTCCATCTTTCCATTTTCTTTTGAGAAACTGGTCATTAGCTTCAACATCCTGGCCGTGGCTATGTACGCAACCGCTGTTGTTATCTGGCCACTGTATGCTTTTAACAATAACTCACGTCCAACAGTTTGTAAAAGCTGTCCTTGGGATGACCTGGTGGTGGTGACCTTCATGACTGTCATTAACTTTTTGGTGTACATTGGAGATATGGCCTACTCTGTTAAAATAGTATTCTTTACCCAACATGGACAGGAGTAACCAATGCCATCTTTATTCTAACATGTAAAGATAATTACGTATGTAACATAAGGATGTTATTGTACACAGAGCGGATATATGAGCGAAATTTCGTGGGCAAAAAAGTCTGTTGTTTGCTTAGGCACAAGAATGAAGCATCGTTTACTGAGAGGCTGCTTCCACACTAAGCAATTTCAAAGTGAAAGCGAGCGTTAAATGTTTAACAAATCTGAATTGGATGCGGAAAATGAGCGGGAAAACATTTCGCCTCACGCGAAATACCAAATCGCTTCGATTCTAATTCTTGATATTAACGGATTTCTCCCGCGGAACTTCGCCATATAAAGATAAACGTGGCCGCACCCTAGTTACTCAGTCAGGGCTGAGCACAGATGACTCATTCCCAGGAAGTCGCACATATTTATTCATAGTAAATCATGTTTCGTGGGTTAATATTCAATTTATGTCACTCCACATTAACATACTTCACTGTATCTTTTTACAATGTTTTTATTTTATTTTTTATTTTTTGGTCTGCAGTTGTAATACATTCTCGCAGAAATCTGAAAGGTTGTGTGATGTGAGAAACATTCAAAGAAAGGTATAAATGTATGAGATTTCGTTTTTAATGTAAAACCAGCGAAAGCAGTGTCACATAAAACGAAGAAATGGTCTAAATTTACCCAGATATTTTAATCTAAAAGGGGGAAAAAATTTTTTTTTACGTTGTGTCCGATTTATTTGTTAACGTTAATGGCTTTTTTCATGTTAAAATTTTTATTTACATGAATCATGTCCATTAACAGCAACATGTTTGTCTTTTTAATCTAATAGTTATTTTTTTTTCTTTTTTAAATTAGCTTTAAATCATTCTCCAAACATTAAAGCAGAACAGGGCAAACAGAAAATCTAAATAAAATATTTTTATTAGAATTTTTTTTTTTTTTTTTGTCACCCCTTTGTTTGCCATACATTTTTGCAATGTTAAAGTGATGTGTTTTTGTACACAAGTACACAGGTGTAAAAGTAAAACCATTATAATCCTCTGAAGAGTGAGAAAGTATATATATATATTTATATATAAAAATACATAAATATGGGCACAAATAAACATTAAACATGGAGGTTCAAACTGTTCCAAACAATCTCATCCATCCATTAATATGGAACATAACACTTAAAAAAATTTTTATTTGACCATTCACTTTTTAAAATCCTTAACAAAGACACATGCGCGCACACACACACACAACATAAAACCTGATATATGCGGTTAAAACTGGATATTTCATGCACCATATTCAGTATGTATTTAAAATGTTTTGGAAATGCACAAAACATATGTTAAAACATTTTCATTTCCAGCGTTATGTATACAAACAATAAAATAGATCCTAATGCACAGTGCAATTAAAAAAACAGAGACATTATGACTTAAAATCGTAATATGTGTAACAATGGTTTTCCAGTCTCCCGTCACGAGAAACAAGAGGTAGAGTTCACTGTTTCATGTAAACAGGTACAGGTTTCAGCTGATTGCTCAGTTCAAGGCTTTAGTAGAGCGTAAAAATGTCTTTTCTGGTGTGGTTAAACAGCTCCTGAATCAGTGCCTGTGTTTTGAGAGCAACTAATGGTCCCTCAAAACACCATAAAACACACACAGAGTGCCGTCCGATGATCTGAAAAGTCTCTGAAGGACGTCTGTGGGGTTTCTCTCATTGCTCACTAGCTGTTCTTGAAGCTGACAATGGCACTGATGAAGAACTCGTACCAGAAGAAGGTGAAACCTGTGGACAGAGCGGCCTTCAATAGACTCGGGGAGAGACCCTTAAAGAAACCCCGGGGCCCTTCCTCTCTGCCGATCCTCGACACACAGTCTGCAAAGCCATGATATGTCCGTACCTGCACAGAAAATAAGAGAAATGAGTATTCATTTGTAAAACAGGTCAGCTCAGAAATTCATACAATATAGGGATAAATCAACAGAAGTGGAATGCCAAAGATTTAGACGTGAACAAGAGTATTAGTGAAGTAAGTCTAGCCATCAGCTCCACTCACCTGTCCAAACTTCATCCTGGCCTCTTCAAACCCACCCACTTGAAGTCTCTTTTTAACCAGATCGAAGGGATACGTGATTGTTTTACTGATGACTCCAGCACAACTACCGCTGATCAGACTGTGTAAACCTCCTGAAAACACACAAGACACCGCAGCAACGTCAACACCGGGACAGAAAGCACCTTATAGGCAACTAAATGAAATAAAATGTCATTTCATGTTATTGAAAAAGTTTATGTTGAAGTACTAAAATACAAAATGAAGGGAAAAAACCCCTATATAAATAATAAAAATATAAAAAAACGTGCTGTCAAATGATTAATCATGATTAATAATTTTTTCCCCCCATAATATATGTGTGCTTAGTTTATTGATTGTGTGTAATACTGCTTTAATTTGTTATTTCCCCGCCCAAATCCCTTATTCTTTTATATATTTTAATAGGTACAAGTCAGAAAAAATATGTTGATTGAATTTTTACATAAATACTGTGACTTACATTTAATGTCCTATCTATGAACATAAAATCACTTGACCCATATGTAAATACAAACACAGGTGTGTATATATTTAAGAAAAATATGTTTATATTTTAAATATATGTGTACATATAATATAAATTATATAGATATACATATATACATGTGCAATATGTTTTAAATATACGCTGTATGTGTGTGTATATTTATATAAACATAATGAATGTACACAGTACACGCACATATATTATGTAAACAGAAACTTTTATTTTTTGAATGTGATTAATTGCAATGAATTAACACTGTTTAATAGCATGCTCTGACCTCTAGATTTGGCGTCCTGGTGCTCCAGAAGTTTCTTCAGGATATTATAACAGAAAAACTGCAGGCCTGCATATGGAAACACAGCCACTACGGTGGGTGTGAGGCCCCTGTAGAAGGTGAAGGGCCCCTCTGTGCGAAACATTGTGGCCACGGCTTCTCTGAGGTTACGATACACCTGTGCACACCAGAAAACATATGAGACTCATGGGAAGTTTCTCATTAAAGTGGAATCATATATGGCCCTTTAAAAAACCCTGTTCTCATTCAGTTTTATTTCATTTCGTCCACCCCTTCAGATGCATTTAGACACAGCACAGTAGCAGCAACACATAATCTCACGCTTCTGAGGTGTGACCGCTGACCTTGGGTTCGCCCTGAGCAGCGAAGCGTGTGCGGAGCGTATCCAGCGGCTGGCAGGCGATGGTGGCGGAGCAGGCGGCCAAACCACCACACATGAAGTGCACTCCTGGAGTCTGGCTGTTATAACTCGTCTTCTTATGAACCAGCTCTGTCAAGGCTTCGAAACTCGCAAACTAGGACAAAACAGACAAAGAGAAACAGGGTGCTTTAAGGAAATTGTTAAATATCTACAATTGTGTGAAGGACACAGACAAATGTTTGATCTGTCTTTCTAAATTGCTACATAGGATAAGCCACATGTCAGCAATATAAATAGAATATGACAATATGTATTTTTTATTGCTACAAGATCAAAGCAGAATATAATAGGATATAACATTTCTATTGATTTATTGCTAAATCAACAGATCAGCATTATTTATACTAATTAAAAACATTTGAATTGAAATAATTGAAATAAAGCTGAAATAAAACACCACATATTAAATAAAAGCTTTAATTTAAAAAACTTAAGCAAGAATTAGAAATTATGAAATATGAAATGAAATAAATATATGTTAATTAGTATTACAAAAAATTAAAACTGTACATATAAAAATAAACACAAATTTAATATATGAATAAATATTATTGTAGTATATAAATAATACTAAAATAAATAACACTGATCAGGAAAACGTACATTTATTTATGTCAACAGAACAGAATATAATATAATAGAATAGAATAGAATATAATATAATAGAATAGAATAGAACAGAATAGAATATTTTTAAAACTAAATCATAGCAGAAGAGAAACTTTTTCCACCCTTACAATAGGTTGAGTTTACAATTCAAGTTCAATTTACGTTCAAATACATTTTATGTGGCTTAATGATTAAACAGGAAGATGATTCTGGCCTCATGATTACTGCATATTTGTGTATATATATATATATATATATATATATATATATATGTGTGTGTTTATATATATATAAATATATTATGAATGCATTTAATTTATCTCCAAATACCTGAACTGCCCCATAACACACAGACAGCAGCTGGGCAGGAATGTGACCTTTCCAGAACGCAGGAAGTCCTTCTTCAGTTATAATACAGCGTGTGGCCTGCCATAAACCCCAGTACTTCCCCTGGCGACTCCTCCAGGACACCTGCTCGATCTGCAACTGCAGCAGGCACAAAACTGTCAAAACGGTCCCGCCGTGTCACAATAAAGACCGTTCTGAACATACAAGATCTGAAAAAGCCTAAAAGTGCAACACACAGCCACCTTGAGTTCCTGTCCCTCGGTTGCTATGGCAGAGAAACTGCAAAACTAACTAAACTAGGGGTGTCAAACTCCTGGAGGGCCACATCCCTACAAAGTTTGGCTCCAACCCTAATCAAACACACCTGATCCAGATGATCAAGTCCTTCAGGCTCAATTGAAAATGACATGGTATGCTTGGTGGAGCAGGGTTGGATCTAAACAGGGTTGGCTCTCTGTGGTTCCCCTCCAGGAACTGAGTTTGACAGCCCTGGACTACACGACTGCATCCTCTCTGTGCATTCATAACCAGTCTAAAGCAGAAGAACAGGCCTGTTTGAATTGAGCATGCTCAGAGCAGCCGTGGGTTTGGGAGTGGTGTTAAATTCTACAGGAAAACGTGACTCATGTCTTAGGCACGATGATTCTGTTTAGATGTACTACAGACGGGTGTGTTAGCTATGGATGAAAACAACTTTAGTTGAATGTGATAATATTTATGATTTTATTATTATTAACAGTTCGGAATCTCCAGAGCCTTGGAAATGAAAGCGGTTACCTGAAATCTGATTTTGATGACATCCAGAGGGCTGATGAGGGCTCGGGTGACCATTCCTGCCGCTGACCCGGCCAGAGCAGCTTCTTCCGCGGAGAGAGCCGCCCCGAGGGAGTTTGGATCATAGCCCACCATCCCTGCTCAGACCAGACCGCACAAACACAGTTTCTGGAAAAACAAGTCAGGGGAATTAAATCAAATACGAATAATCAAATTGTCTGACGTGGATGGATAATAATTTGGGAGGAATACATTAAAATAATCCAAGTGATCAAATAAAAAAAATCTGACATAAGTTATAATATTAATCTATATGAGTGGTGTGCATGGATGAATAGATAAACAAACCAAATAGTTAAAATAATATTAAAACATACTCAAATATAAGATATTGAAGCGATTTTGGTCACACTTCATTTTAAGGTGTCCTTGTTTAAAACTGAGTAATAGGTTAATAAATGTACGTGCGATTGTGGTTTGGTTTAGGATTACCTTCATGTAAGTAAAAATGTTTTGCTATTATAATAGTAAGTACATGTAACAACGAGGACGCCTTAAAATAAAGTATTACAGTTATATTTAGTATTTTCAAAACATATAAACATGTATGTTAAATGTACTCAAGATGACAGCAGTTGACAAACACGTGTTGAGCTGCCTCTCTAGAAAAGTGTTTACGTAGGATGGGCAGCTTTAGATGCTTTCGCCTGAATTGAGTGTTGTCTTGGTAACTTAAGCAGCTCTACATGGTTTGAGACACAACCAGCGTTGCGCCATAACTTACATAATATACAGATGCGCAAAAACGTTAACATACCTTTAGGGAGGGCACTTTAGTTCCCCTGTAGAATATGTTTTTGTGCTGTTGTCTTATGAGTGCATAGCAGCAGTGTGACGTTAGAGGACACCTCCTCATGCTGGACACAGGCAAATGACAGAACGGCGCGACCGTGTTTAGTGACCGTGTCTGATTCCGCTCCGAGCACATTCGTTCCTACCGTAACACATTTTCTTTTTTTTTTTCTTTTACAAAAAATAAATAAATAAATAAAGTGAACCAATAAAAATGAATGATCAGATATTTTAATACACATCGGAGGTAAAAAGTTGTTACATTAATAATCCTTAGAATTGTTCGGTTGTATTAATGTTAAGAAGTAAATATTAAAATGAAAATATAAACATATGCTCATAAAGCTGAGGTGAAAATGTAATGAATATAATAAGAATAATTTAATAAGAATAATAAAAAAGAATAATAATAATAAAATAATAAAATAAAATAATTGGCTAAAAACACATTTCTTTCAACTTTATTTGACCAAGCACTCTCTATTCTAATTAAATTTTGGGGAAGGGAAAAAACAAAAAAACAAAAAACAAAAAAACTAAAAGCATTAGCTTAATGTAAAAGCAACGCAGATTAACAATTATTAAATATTATATATATATATATATATATATGTTTTTTTTTTTTTTTTTTTTTACCACATCAAACCTCTGAAAGAGACAAGAAACAAAATGTATGTTTTTTCATAATCATAGGGTAAGTAATTAGAAAGTAATAAAGTAATTAATTTTTTTCATTTATTGTATGTATTATTGACAACATAATACAAAACATATACCAAGAATAGTTAACAATTATTGAAGAAGAAAAAATAAGAGTCGTGAGGCCCCGCCCATATCCTAGTGTGCCCTTCGCTGATTGGTCAGTGACGCGCGAGACTTAGGAAGTGAGGGTCGTGGGGTTTTGAAAGCTGTTGATGGTGCACGGCGGTGCTATAATGTGAATATACATTTCATTGACAGGTGATGAAGTAACATGGATCAGCTTCCTAGAGCTCTGTTTCTGCTCCTCTTAGTGCAGTCACCGGCTTCTTTTCACTGCAAAGACGCGTCCAGCGGAGACGATGGAGGATGGTGAGAGAGACGCCATATGATCGCTGTCCGTGTCTCAAACCCAAGCGGCTCCCTTAGTGTTGAAACACAGACGCTGTGATTCATCTCAGATCCTGACAACATGCGGTTAATTAAGTCTTGTCTTTCAGGGGACTGGGGTCCAGTGTAGAGGATGAAGGCGAGTGCAGCATTGAGATCAGAGATGTCAACTCAATAACACACACTGAGTTTATCAAAGTGTAAGAAGCACATGCAGATTTTAGTCATGAAAAAACACGAAGTTCAGAGATTAAAAAAATATATATATATATGTTTTTGAACCATACTATAGCAAAGTGTATTATACTGTACATATTATAGTAATTACAACACGTTGTTAATGAATGATACAGCATGTATTGTAGTATAGTTGTAATAAACCTGATATTACTGTAGTTGTTATATTACCACAGCAACTATAGAATAACCACAACAAATTAATGAAGTACTTTACTACTGTATGGTTCAAAAAACGCACTATATAAATGGCATCATATAACATAAATATCTATGTAATACTATTGTTTTTTATTTATATTATTATTTTACAGGTTTGCTTATACAAAACCAGTTATACTCCGAGGACTTACAGATAACACAGTAAGAGTTGGGGTTAAACTGTAAGTGGGTGTCTGTATATTGATTGAATCTCTGACAGTGCTGTGTTGTGATTGGCTGTTTCAGAAGTTCCGTTTCCTGTGTTCCAAATCCAATCTGTTGAGGGATTACGGCAGGAAAACGGTCCGTCTCAGCACAGCCAATACACACTCCTACAGGAAAGGTAGATATTGGTCAGTAAAATCATACCGACCCCAGACCTTCCGGCATTGGTGTAAGTGTTCATGTTTCTCTATTTATATTTCTGTCTTTTAAAAGTGGATGTGCCGTTTGAAGAGTTTGTGAAGTTCCTGTTGACCCCTCAGCCTGAAAACACACTGGGCAGTGGTTAGCTCTCTCTCTGTTACACAAACACACAAACACACAGCGAATCTGCTCATTCTACAAGCTTTTTTTGATTATTTCATAACATGTGCACACTTTTATTGCAGATACGCTGTATTTCTTTGGGGACAATAACTTCACGGAGTGGCATTCTCTCTTTGAGGAGTATAAAGCGCCACCTTTTTCTCTTCCACTCATGCATCCTGCCTATAGCTTTGGGATTGCTGGTGTGTACAAATGCACATTTTTACCCATTAAAGGAATAGTTGACCAACAGATATATTCATCGTTACGCCATCCACGATGTAGTTGTAATGTTTCTTCGTCAGAACAGATCTGGTGTGATACAATTTCTCCAAATCTGTTCTGATGAAGAAACAAACTAATCTATTTCCTGGATGAGTGCATTGTCAGCAAATTGTCGTCTCTGCGTAAACTATTCCTTCATAAACAACATTTCTCTCCTGCAGGACCAGGTACTGGTGTCCCGTTTCACTGGCATGGTCCCGGCTACTCTGAGGTTGTCTATGGCAGGAAGGTCTGTGGAACACTAAAGTCATACACACAGCTTCAGTACTGATGTCATTTTCCGTGTCTATGAACTGATGTGCTTGTGTTCTCCAGCGATGGTTTCTTTACCCCCCTGATGAGGCACCTGAGTTCCATCCCAACCACACCACTCTCTCCTGGGTCTCTCTGTCCTACCCAAACCTGGAGCTCCACCAGAGGCCCCTGGAGTGCACCATACGACCCGGAGAGGTGAGGTTTAACCCATTAACACACTTAAACCGTCATATCAAAATCATGTATTCCGGAGATAAAAGCGCATGTTTTTGTGCAGGTGCTGTATTTTCCAGATCGTTGGTGGCATGCGACTCTAAATCTGGACACCAGCGTCTTCATTTCAACTTTTCTGGGGTGAAGACTGGTGAAGAAGTGCGTTTTACTTGAAGGACCAAACAAGGGTTTACATTAACTTGAACAATGCTTTTTTTAATAGAAGCTGCTTTTTATTGCGAGATTGAGGTAGTTTTTTTTTTAAATAAAGTTCTGTTGCTGAAACATGATTTGAATGCTTTGTTAGGCTTTATTTTGTGGTTTTTGAACAGTGAGTTGCAATGAACTAAACAGATAATCAATTCAAGTAAGCCAGATATCTTTAATGCATCCATTATATGTGTGTCTTCCTCCTTTAGATTCACAAAAATACATTTTTATCAGAAAAGGAACTTTTTTAATACACAGACAAAAATGATAAAACCTTAAGAATGTTAACAAATAAAAAGAATATGACAGAAACATTATTGAAATCAGTTAAACTGTCCCGGTTCACATCAGATTTTCTTGTCTTTCATATTTGAACAATGCCTCAAGATGCATCCTGCTACAGCACATGGGCATAAAGAGTGTCATAATAGTGCATGTACAGTATATATGGAGTAGTTTGTTAGATTCAGAAATGAATCAATTGAATTAAATTTAATGAGAATAACTTGTTTTTGCATATGTTTTTTTGGTGATCCGAGTCCAAAGAAAGAAAGACATTCTAACCAAAAAACTAACGATCCTAGCAGAAGACAGTTCTCCAGATGATGTCACTTCCTCCAGACCTGCTGTCCAGCGATGTAGGTTTCCCTGATGGTCAGTGTGTCATCAAGCACTATAAAATCTACAAAACAACACATTTTGTGAACACATCATCTATCCACTGCACACAATAATGCCTTTTTTTGAATATTGTGTACAAGCTTAAAGTACTTATTCACCCAAAACTGAAAATTATTGTTTTTATCGTTTTCAAAACAGATTTGGAGAAATTTTGCATTACAGCGCTCACCAATGGATCCTCTGCAGTGAATGGGCGGCGTCAGAATAAGAGTCACAATAATCCAAACCTCTCCAGTTAATGTCTGGTGCAGTGAAAATCTGTGTTTGTAAGTATCAAATCCATCATTAAGGCATGCTTGGAGACTGATGACACCCATTCACCGCAGAGGATCTATTGGTGAGAAACTGATGTAATGATATATTTGTCCAAATCTTTTCTGACAAAGTCATCTAAATCTTGGATGACCTGAGAGCGAGTAGATTTTCAAGCAAACTGTCACCTTTGAGTTAATTAATCCTTTAATAAGCAAGTATGAACATAAAAAAAAAAAAAAAAAAAAAATATATATTAGTGGTGGGCCGTTATCGGCGTTAACGCAGACTCTTATCGCGCGAT